>UELV01071486.1:4508-14892 GCA_900490015.1 Megastigmus stigmatizans
GACATCATCAATTCAATTATCGAGAGAACTCCCTTAACCCATTAACGACCAAGACCCCGAATTTTCAACAACTTTTTCAAGGCTTTTTTTCAACTAAAAAAAAGGTTTGTAAATTTGAAAAAGATCATATCCATTTTGAGCTGTTCTTTCGAATGGTGATACCGATTTTTTTTAAAATACTCCTGCTAAAAAATATGGCGTGTTTTTCACGAAAAAAAAGTTAAAAAATTTGGAAATTTTCAACTTTATGATTTTTTTCATAAGAAAAATGCAATGACAATAATTCAAAATACTGCAAAAAAGTGCAATCGATGTTAAAATATTACGGGAAAATTTTTTTCATGATTCTAAAATATTTGATTATTTATTCAAGGTTTATTATGCCTTAATTAGGAATTACGATAAGAGCGCTCAGTAGTTTTGGTATTTTATTGAACAATTTTTTTCTAAATGCTATGTAAAATAAATTCTAGCTTAATAGATATGTATACCATTTCCAGCAATGAATCAAAATTACTTTGTTGAAATCAATTAAAAGGTATTAAAATAGTATTTTTAACCCCAATGTATATAACTTAGCTAGTTAAAAGTGCCATTAAGTATTATTACATCAGCTTCATTAATCCGTAACAGCAGAACTTGGAAACTTCGAAAGGCATGAAATCCCTTGTATCCTTCTCTCGTATAACTTAATTCGTAATCCTCTTTGGCAGCAATGCATCTTCTGCAACTGATTCTCCTTAAATTCGGTTACTATAAGATCTACATTTTCCTCCATGTTACTCAATGATGTAATTAATTTCTTTAGTTTCCGTGAACTTGATACTAAAAAGAGATCTTTCTGTAAATTGTTTCTGTTTATTTATGCATGTATTAATTTAATTATCCTTTTACCAAATAAAATTCGAAGTAATTTGAAATGATTCTTGAAGATAATTTATGAGCCAAGTTTTATTTAAATATTTTAGTACGATCAAATAAAAGAAAACAATTTATCTTTTAATTCCTTGTTGTCAGATTTGCTTACTTTAATTTTCAACTGGCAAACAATAAATTAAAGCGTTTAACCGTATTATTCAAAAGATTCTCAAATAAAATATTGATTTTCGATATCAATAAATCAAAGTACTGTAGAACAGCAGCCACTTATCATTGTACATTCTTCGCAGCCCAGAAAAAAGCACGTCCGAAAATATCTAAAAGCAAAACTCGCAGCATAAAAAACTAGGTACACCCTAAAAGACACGCAGAAACAGATCCAGAACAACGCCTACAAATTTATTCGGTCTCTCTCTCTCTCTCTCTCTCTCTCTCTCTCTCTCTTTCTCCCTAAACGAAATCCCTCGGCTCTTCTCCCGGCTGTAAGGCTCGTAAATAACTAGAGAAAGAGAGAAAGAGAGAAACAACATGCCACGGATTTTCCTTTTTACTTTATATAAGACCCACGGCCGCGCAGAATGCAAACTCGCTCGCGACAATTAGACGCGTGTTCTGCGAACCTACACGTATAATAGACCGTGACGCACACGAGCGAGAGAGAGAGAGAGAGAGAGAGAGAGAGAGAGAGAGAATGAATACGGCCGAAGTGGAAAGAGCGATTAGCGCGATGCCGATGTCAAAACATCTATGAGCGATTCATCCCCTTCAGCATCTGATGCTCTGCACTCGCGCGTCCCCTTCCTTATATATACCTCGCGAGCGAGTGAAAGAGAAGCGAGGCAGAAGACGAAGTGCAACGGCTGCAGTTCATCATTCCGACTAGAGGTTGGGAAGGCGAGAGAGAGCCGAGGATGAGACAGATATAGCGTCGCCGCGGAGTAATATATCGGTTTGAAAGTGTCGTTTATTTAACAGCTCGGGACAGACGCGCATGTGTATGTGCCATCCCACAGTATTAGTATGCGTACGCCGCATTAATGAAAAGCAGAAATTCGTTTTATCCGAGAGAGAATGATTATATTGTTATTGTGCTAGCAAACGCTGCTATTGCTTGAATTTGCTCATATGAATTTGGTGATCGGTGATTTGTGACATCCAATTAATGACAGTAACGAACGATCCAATGACTTTTATTTTTCATATATTTTCATTTGTTATGCATTTTCGCCGATATTTTCCATACAATTTGTTGAAGATGAAGTAGTTATTTTCCTAATTAATCATTAGGTTTTGCTTCATGTTAGAACATTCAAGTTAGCTCGATTCAATGTGATAGACCAATTTGATAATACTCAACATGTTTTCTTAGGAAACAGTTTTATCAAAAAGAGTACAATATTTATTAATTTATTTTACAATTACTGTGATAGTACATTAAAAACATAAAAATATGTGTAATTATATCGCGCTAAATAAAGTCATCAACCTTTCAAATGAATATTGAATATCTTTTGATCTTTAATACAATGAATGCCGTTTTTGCGCTCATTAAAAACGAAAAGGGGATTTCTAAAGCACATAATAAAAGTTGTTTCGTACTCACCGATCCCCAAACGGCTTATTTTTAGACGAAGTAGTAAAAATTACGTCAGAGAACGCAGCGACACAATGAGTCAAAAACTGTCGAGTTCTTTAAAAAAAAAGAACCAAGACACATTAAAACGTCAGCGACAGAAGTTCGTTTAAATCGCATAGACGTCATCCGCCGCTGGCGTTATTTCGTCTGATACTCTAAATTATCCGCGTAGCGCGTATTTTTCTGCCGCCTCGCGCACTCCTAATGACAAGATGTTTGACTTCCCTGAAAATTACGCTTCTCCTAAAAGACAAAAATAAGGCATAAATTTTTTATATATATATATACATTACCAAGAGCCGCCCCTTCTCTTTTCGCGCTGGGCTTTCACTGTGTGTATATACACATTATTTATTGCACCCCAGGGGAGAGGCCAAGATGTCATTAAAATGAGCTTTATTTACTACACTGTAAAGTTTAATTGTGAATAAGTGTCTCTGGACTCGCAATAAAATCCTCGATATAATTTACGAAAAATTATTTTATTTTCTAAACAAATATGTTTCAGGCGATCTAAAGCGTCGAGAAATGCTATAGATTTGTGGCGATCAGAAAGAATTTATCGTAGGTTTTCGTATCGGTGCTAGATTAATGATAAATAAATTTATAATACCGCATGTACAATAATACTGTAACTCTGAACGAGAGACATTTCCTACCAACGTGAAATGCAACTGTGAACTTAACAATAATGTGGGCACCAGTAATTTCAATCTTGATAGTTACACTTTGTAGTGCGAGATAACTGCAGTTATCCGAGCTAAAATCGTAATAAGAACGACTACAAAGTTTATATTATCGGAGTAGTGTAAATTCGAGTGGAGTCAGTGAAGCAAATTTAATATATTTGAATAGTCAACTGCCTTGACAACGTTTCTATATTACAAACTCTTAATACTTTATTTATTTACTTATTTAGAAACGTCACGGGACGTTTTTAATAATAAGTGTTTAAAAAGTAATGACCAATATATACTTTTTATCTTAACCCCTTCAAGCTCACCGCCATCCTTAAGATCGACAACAAAAATCTCTTATACACATCGAACGCATTCCACATCGCGTTCATATACGTATATCAAACCTCAACCCGATCGAGTTCAATACTCGTATCCCCGCACAGGCTCTCTAAAACGCCGGCAGGTCTCGGTACATTATATGGCCGAGACCGAAGCAGAAACACTGCTGTCGCCTTCCGGATCAACAAACCTCACACACACACACACACACATATTCTCCGTTTTTTTTCCCAGCCGGCAATTTTTTGCGCGGGTCCGATCGTCACGTGAGGTCCGCCGTTGTCACGGCGGCGATCGAGAGCAGACGTCGTCGTCGTCGACGCAAGGCCGCCGTCGCCGCAAGAAGAAGAAGAAGAAGAAGAAGAAGGAATGCGCGGAGCAGCGGCGGTGGCGGCGGCTGCGACGGCGACAACGGAAGGTAAGCAAAGGATGTATTCCTCAGCTATACCAGAACGATTCATGCCCGTCTTTTGCTCTATGCCTCACGATCTGGAATGTCGCGGTGTGAACGTGCCGCGAGCTCGAGATGCATAATCAATGTGGTTCGCGTAAGCATTACGTTACGCGACTTTATTTGGATGGCTAAGACTTTTTTCCGAGCTACTAAAGTGGAAATGCCACGTAGAACTGATTTTTTTTTTAAGTTTAGGAGTGGTTATTTAATGAAAGTTACGTGGTTCCGAAAGGTATTGATGTATTGCATCATGTGGAATTTTGTCCATTTAAATTAAAATTTATATTTAACGGTAAATAATAAATAATTTTTAACGTAGTTTTTAATCGAGCTTTCAAAAACTACCAAAAAAGATTTCTAATCTCGATGAGGATGCCGAAAAACGTCGAATGTGAATCCATCAGGCACCAAAGAAGCTTCTTAATTATATCAGTCATCCGAGCTATGCGAACAATGCCGCGCGCACGTATCATTCAATTAACAGTTTCTTACGCTCTCTCGCGATTCTATTATGAAATCGCGGCAAAAGCCGTCGCGGCGACCGGCAGCCACCAGGAGTATAAATTAAATTAAGCCGAAAAAAACGCGGCGGGGAGAAGAATAAGAGCGAAGAAAGGCAATAAAACGAGGCAAAGACGGCAGCGGACAGTGCAGAGAGAAACAGAGAGAAAGAGAGAGAGAGAGAGAGAGAGAGAGAGAGAGAGAGAGAGAGAGAGAGAGAGAGAGAGAAAGAGAGAGAGAGAGAGTAAAAAAGGCCAAGGTATATAAGCAAACAACAAAACAAAGTCCCGACGGATACAGCAGCCATAATTCGGTGCGCCGCGGCAGTCCGGCATCGCCGAGAGAAAGAAAGAGAGAGAGCAACATACACGAGAAAAACGGCTGCATCGCGAACAGCGGAGAGAAAGAGAGAGAGAGAGAGAGAGAGAGAGAGAGAGAGAGAGGAAGAGAGAAACTCGTGAATGTCCACGGGGAAAAGATTTATGTGGCTCCTGATTGAATCGTTCTCACCCGATTCGCGCCGTTTACTTTTTGCCTCCGATCTCCCCATACCCACACTGCTCCTTCTATCCACTCCTCTTTTTTTTACTTTCATTCTCTTATATGCACGTATATCCAGTTCGCGTTATGCGCGCGCGCTCGCACACACAACGATACATACACGCGCATTCGCGTATGAGCTCGATGTTATATACCGATTGTGGAGGCTTGGATTTATCTCGATCTCGCGAAATCGCATTCGATTCGTGAACGAACGATTTTACGCGAGTTTGCGCTAGCGATAAATGCGTACGAGATTCTATTTCTCTATGCCAATTGCCGATTCTTCGCATGTGTTGCAATATTCATTTTCTTTTGCAGTCTCGATGAAATAAAAACGCTGTCAGTTTGGTTTTACAAGCGATATGTCATGCTCGGTTTTTTTTTTTTTTTGGGTATTGTATCGATGAAAAGCTCATTAAGAGGGAAACAGCTCCATCGCGAATCTCCCTCTCAACGATAATAGTTGGTCTATGGAAGCCCTTGCGCAGAGAGTCAACTAGTCCAGCCTCGGGCTGTACATCCTACTCTCGGAACTCCACTTTGTTAATAGCTCGCAACGTCGATGATCAACTTATTAATAAAGAGAGGAAACTTCTCTCTCTCTCTCTCTCTCTCTCTCTCTCTCTCTGCCTCTGCGCTCGGGGCGATCGACTACATGCGGCTGCCGGTTACATAAGCACAGGCGCGGACCTATATATATATATATACACATAACTATATACATCACTGAAAAAAGGAACGAAACAAAACCAAGTAAAGCTGCAGCACGCTCATTATTTCGAGCTAATTGGCGGTTCCTCTGCTGCTCTCTGCTGCTGCTCTTCGACCAGGCTCTCTCCTTCTCCCTCTCTCGTGTATAGCTTTATCTTGCTCTAGAAAGAGAGAGAGAGAGAGAGAGAGAGAGAGAGAGAGAGAGAGAGAGAGAGAGAGACAGAAGCGCACGCTTTTACCCGAAGCCTTCGGCAGATTCTGGAGCGCGCGTTTTAATATGAATAGAGGAAGAATGAGAGAGAGATCCGCGGTGAACCGCTGTGTGTACAATGAACTATTGTTGACTCTTTTCATTTTTATGAAAATTCCGCGAAAGAATGTTTATGCGCGGTGACTGCTTTTCGGGAGTTTTTACCGCAGAGAACGCGGTACTGCGCAGTGTTTTCGCCGTTTATTTCGACACGAGGACTCAGATCGGTGCTGTAACACGGTGCGGTATTTTTTGGACATTACCGAGCACGATTTATTATAGGATAATTAGTCTTGTGTAATGATAAAAACATACTTGGATAGGAAATGATTGTTTGAAAATTGGGCGGTATTGGAGTAATTCAGCAGTGCACTATTTAAGCGTTAGCATAGCATTATGGCTATGTGTGGTATACCGCAGGTTAAAGAATAAATTGGGGATGTGCGATACTACAAATTTACCGATTTCCTTTGCACCCTATTGTGCGAGCTGTTACCGATGGCGACAACGACTAAGAACGCATGACAATGGTCCTGAATAAAGACGTTGCTTTGATCGAATTTCATGTATAACTACATGTAAGTTTCTCACACAAATACAATTGTGTGGAAATCGATTGAAACGCCATTATTGCATAGCCAATGTCATCGCAATACGTAATTATAATACATCCTAAAATCAAATCTTTCGACAAAATGGTAATACAAATTATCCTGTTTATCATTTCAAAATTTATCAACTGACCTTTTCTATAAAGTTTCTATTTAATTCAGAAGCACGAGTAATTTAAATGACTTAATTTAATTTTTCCTTTTTTATTTTAAAGCAGCCAACATTAACAACGACTGATTTGCACTTCAATCAAACTCAAAACTGACTAGTATAAACGTCCTCGAAAACTCATGCCTCCATTCAAGAATCTCCTACCCATACAAAGTGTAAACCTCGCGCAAATCCCTTTCAAAACGCACCAGTATTAAACTATAAGCCACCTAATCGCAGGCGCACAATGCAATCTCGCGCCGCTAATAAAACTACTCCACCTTCCTCTCTCCATCCGCGCATCTAACTGACCGTCCCTCTCAAAAGGATCTTCGCACTTCCGCAACTCCGCTGTATTGTCAAATCGTGGCATTTCTCGCGACTTATCCCAGCGTACATCTCAACTCTCTTTTTGCTCCCTCCCATACACACACACATAGCAAGCAGGAAGGAAAATTTCACAGATAAAAGGGACGCACTCGCACTCGCGCAGAAGGAAGTTCAAAAGTATACATGAGAGACAACACAACGCAAATGGGCTTGTGCTTCCCATTGAAGTGAGTCTCTCTCTCTCTCTCTTGCTTCGCGGGGTTATGCGTATAATGCAGCGATAAGTATCGCGACACATGTCGACCTAAGTGCCGCAATCAATATCGAGGCGGAGGCGCGTGTGTGTGTTTGTACTGTGAGGACCGCAGCGAGAGTCTTGTAACGAGTTGTAGTGCAAGAACGATGCCTCGAGTGGAAGATGGTTTTGAGGTTAGGTTGGCTCAGCTGCTCCGATCTGAGCACCAGCTGTGAAGTAAGGATTTTTAGTGAAGGTGTGTGCAAAAAGACAGTTACAAGCAAAAAGATATAAACCAGGATTACTCTGTTGTATGAGATGCATTAATATTTGGAAATTATCTTTGATTATGGAGAGCTTAGTCTTGCGTAATAATTGTGTATTTATGGCTCAGGACAATACAAAATATTTATTTAAGAGTTGACAAACTTTTTTCTCGGAACGAATATTTTTTTAAAAGGTTTTATATTAGAGCGTTATACACGAGAATTGATTTTCACTTAAACAAGAACATGATGCAATTATTGAATATCAATTCACAGTGAAATTTTAGTTTCGAACCATTGAGTGAAAGAGCTATAACACTTTCAATACCAAACCTTTTCCCCCTGAATAATGAAAGCTACAAGTCAGTATCGCTTAAACGAGCAATTGCTTTCAGCACTATTTCCAATTATTTTATATCCAGCTTGAAGCAAAACGGACATCGACATCGCTGTCAAGAATAAACATCTCCGCGCGAAACTGTCGCATGAATATTTGACGAAGAAATTAAAAGTGAAAACTTGGAATTGACAAAGTCTCACATCATCGTTCATCCCCAATAAAACGTTCACCTCTCTAACCACCCCAAAATAAAACCCTCCATTTTCATTCCACAAAATACAACAAGTCACTCAAGCTCTCTAAACTCACCACTTTTCCTTCCGCACCAAAAGACTTTTATCGAGACAAAAAGACCGAAGATAACGGCAGGCATATAACGACTCTCCCAGCGAGCCACACGATATTAATAAGGGCACGTGTGCATTAAACAAGCGGTCGCAGCTTCTCTTCAACTTTCGCGTTCTCCCCATTGTGTACACGCGTGCACGAGCGTCCGCCTATATATGTAGACACAAGTGCACTCGCGCGCGGGGCATAAAGTGAGCGCTGCAGGCCGCGAGCCAACGGCCGGCGACGTGCGTTATATAGGCACCGGGGCGCCATCCGTTTGAGCTCGAACGTACAACCGAGAGCGCAATGGTTATGGCCGCGATAATTGTTTAGATAGCGGAGGATGTATGCCTTCCTAGCCTGTGTGTACTGCTGCTGCTGATGCTACGCGTCGCGGCTTCATGGGACCTCGACTTTGCTCAGCCCATGTGCGTGTGAGCCGCGCGCAATCGTGCCGCCAATGTTGAGTGCGGTTTGAATTATTTTTTTGTTTTGCGCAGTTGTATTATGTAATAATTTCCAGAAATCGATGCATCCATGGATTGTCCTTTGTTTTTATGTTTTAATTGGTGTGTAGGTTGTTTCTGTGATGCTACGATTTTCGAGGGCTGCATTGTTTTATTGCAATTATTTGTTTTATAATTTTGAAATCAATGGTGGGTGTATATACAGTATTAAATTATCAATGTCTATGCCAGATATTTATCAATTCACATCACTTACTTGCACTAAACCAATACAATTAGATGCATTAGCAGAATCTAGGTGCATCTGATCCATAAAAGTGTATCTTAAAATAACCTAATACTGAGATTTTTGTTATATTTTGATTTTTAGATGCTGAGCTTCATTATTAGGCAACAGAAAACAAATACGAAACCTTTGGTCTGTGTTAACAGTACTATTATTAACGGGTGCAACAAGATTTAAAACAATTTCGAACTGTAGTTAATAACCCGACAAATGACGCCATCCCGTATCTAAGTTTTACAACCCCTCTTGCTAAAAACACTCTTCGCCTCCACTAAACCCTAATTCGAAAGAAATTCGACAAATGAATTAATTCAAGGTGGGGGCAAGGGGAAAGGCTGTAGTGTGTAGGCTCGCTGTAAATAAATCACGATGTAACCATGCGAAACCAGGCGAAATCCGTGCAATTTGACAAACGCAGTGTGGTATTAAAGTTCGGGAAGAACCGGTGTAGAAGTGAATCCGAGATAAAGAAGAAGCGAGGAGAAAGAGAGAAAGAGAGAGAGGAAGGGGAGTGAAGGGGAATGAAGGAAAAAAGGAAGGGGATCGAAGGAAGTGAACTGGTGTAGGTAGGTGACAACTGAAAAGGGGCACGGGCGCTAATAAATCAGCGCTTCACGCTCTATTTTAAGAGAGAGAGAGAGAGAGAGAGAGAGAGAGAGAGAGAGAGACAGAACCCCTTTCAGTTTCGGCGCCGACTCTCATTCATATTCTTCTCCGGCAGAGCTCCTTAATGGACTCTCCCGGGGTGGCTTCGCCTCCTCGGCGAACTCCATGGTATGACCGGCGAGCACGAGGCATTATTTCCGCGCGCAGCTCTAGCGTGTTCTTTTCTCTGTCTCTGCGTCTCGGCATTCCTCGCCCGAGGAGAGAACGCGACGGGGGAAATAAAGCGCAATGAGGAAGACGCGAGTACCCCGTATGCATGTGTGTGTGTGTGTGCATTCCTTGTTAAGGAAAAAAATATCAGTCGGTAAAATGCCTTTTTCGCGAAAATCCACGGACCTCAAGTTCACAGATTTGTCTATAGATAAAAGGTTGAAAAATTCGGAAATATTCAATCCGAATTCGCCCATCTTCTCCTCTATAGCAGCTGCGAGAACAGTATTACTCGATATTTTCCTTCCTCCTTCTCTTTTCACCCGACGGCAAAGAGCAGGGAGAAAGAGAGAACGCGACTGTCTAAAAGAGAGGGAGAGCGCACACGAAGCGCTATTTTATTGCCGACTTAATAAATGGACGCTCCTTTATTTTATCCCGAGGATCTCCGGCATCCGCCGCGCAGTTTGCCAACCTGTTTGCCAGCAACAAATTCATCGAATATCGTATCTCTCTCCGTTTTCTCTCGTGCGCTCCTCTCTCTCTCTCTCTCTCTCTC
>UELV01071550.1:781-16683 GCA_900490015.1 Megastigmus stigmatizans
CAACTATATACAGGCGGATCGTTACGTGTTCTCATTCCTCCTTTCTCGTCTCTCAGTTAGTGCTCTCTCTCTCTCTCTCATTTTTCATTCGGTCACCTCACTCCCTTTTTTATACTTGTGGGCTGTTGCTTCATACTTATTTACTTTTTTATCGTGTACTCATGCTATACGTTTTTTATCGTTTGTTTTTATTTAAAGATATTTGGTCTGTTTTGTGACAAAAAATGTCTCATTGATACTTTCATATATATTAACTTACATTAAAACTAGGTACACAATATTTGGAATTTAGAATTTCATTTGCGAAATTGAAACATTTTCATTGAACTATTTAAAACATTTTAATTGTGCAACTTTTATTTATTTAATCGTACCAATAAAGCAGTAATAAAATGTTTGTTTAACTCAATGGTTTTGTTTTAAAAAAGAATTAGAAAGAAAAAACAAATACTTGGCATACATCTATACTTCCTTACAATTGATTATTTGCTGAAAAGATTCCATTTTCATTTTTGTCAAGGTTAGACATATAATTTTGTTTCAAATTAAACATTATCCGTTTGCTGTATGCTTTTATAATTTCCGCTCTCCTTTAATACACGGAAAAATTGATACACGACCACATTTCGCATCTGTATTCACGACCTCCATGCAATTGAACTCATATATATCTCCGTTTCACGCGATTCACCGCGGAATTGAAATTTAATACCCTGCACACAAATTGCAAGTTAAAAATGAGCGAAGGAGCCAAAAAGGAAAACCCGTAGTCCAGTCCGTTTAACCACAAGCGATTAGTCTTTCGTGGCGCCTATCTAAGCAGTCAACACACAACGAGAAATAGTCGCGCGCGCGCGGGCATAAATCGCCCGTGGCTGATGTCCTCTGATAAACAACGTCTCTCTCTTTCCTCCAATATACATAAGCAGTCGCACGCAATATCGACGTATACATGTCTCTCACGGCAAGAGGATGCCTATAATACGTCGGGAAAGAGAGAGAGAGTGTGTCTATCGAAAGTGTCGAGAGGAGCGTGAAGCACTTCATCCAAGCGAGGCTTATCGGGGGCTTCCTTCTCCCGTGGTGTTACGCAGGCGCGCGCGAGCTGCACACACATTTTAAGCGGAAACCCTGCAAAGCTGTCGATGCAGGCTGGGAGAGACGCGCGGCGCGTCCAATCGAGGAGCGGGGCAAACTGAGAATTTGCCCCGAAAAAACACGGGATTTCAATTAAAAGGGACACGCTTAGTAATGAGGCGCTCGCGGCGGCGGCGGCGGCGTCGGTGGCTTCGCTATGGATTTATTGGCGCTCGCCTCTGTTCCCTCGGCTGCACGCAGACAGTTTCGCGGCGGCTATACGTATAGAAGCGCGGGAAGTTGAGAAGCTGCTTCAATTGGAATTGGATCGTATACGCGCGGTAAAGATTTTCACGTAATTCAATACGTTCATTAACTAGCAAAGGATCGAAATATTGTGGCTGCAACACTTGCACGACTTTATATCGTTTTCTATATACATATAATGTTAATTCGAAAGTATATATATATGCTCGATTCGCCTATATACCGGATCGTTCGAGTTGTCCACTTAAGTAATGGAGGGGGAACTAAAGTCACCGTGCGTCCCGCCAGAAGCGATAAAGATGCTTTATTAGATCCCTTAACTCCCTCTCTCTCTCTTTCTCTCTCTCTCTCTCTTGGGCTGTCAGCGCGAGAAGGAGCTGCTGCTGCTGCCGAGCAAAAAGTCAGTAATGAGTCCTTTCGGAGAAGCTATGCGCAGATATGTAAATGAAGGGAAGAGTCTCGTCGTCGTCGTCGTCGTCGTCGTTGTCGTTGCTCTCGGAATCGAGGGCGTATGTATATAGACCCTGTGTGTCGATGATGAAATTGCGAACTCGCGCGACTACTCGGTAGTATACAAGTTGTTGCTTTTTTTTTCATCACTGCTGCTGCTGCTACTGCTGGTGGTGGTGGTGGTGTTGGTGGTGGTGGTGTCCCAATCGCGTGAAACTTTAGAGCGCAGGAGCAAGAACCCCGGTTTTAGGCTGTATAGGCCAATGTATATAACGTGCAGATTTAAGGCGGCCGATCTCGCGGGCGAGCGTGTTTTTTCGACAGCTCGTGTGATGCAAATGGACAGGGGCCGACGGTCGCTCGTGCAGTAAACGGCCTGGAATGTCGGGCTTGGGAAATCTTCACGCGCATTCTAATTTGGGTAGAAAAATGGACCGTTGAACTGGCTGTTAATTATTTCGCTGATCTCTTATTTAGCAGCGAGTCATTTGTCAATATATATATTGTACTTGATTTCCCTCGATTTACATACTATACCTATGCTTATGTATTGCAGCCCGTTTTCTTCATTGAGCTTTTAAATTTCTCAAATGTCGCTTTAAAATGGGCAATTTCTTTTTTAAATGATCTGCGGTGATATCCTGGTACGGTATCATCGCAGAACGTGGACGATTTCTTTAAAAGTTTAGAAACAAAAAGTAAAGAAGGATTTTCATTGAACTATTTGAAATTTAATGAAATCTTTACACAGGAATTTTTACCATTTTTTTAAACCACTTATAAAATGTAAAACTCACATCAGCTGTCAAATGGATTCTTAAAAAACGCTGTGAAAAAACTTAAAGACCAGCCTTCGAAGCGTAATTTAATATATATTCATGCTTCCGATGTACCTAATCCATCCCTATACAAAACAACTGATATTTTCGTGTATAAATTCAGAAAAACTTATTGCCTCTGCACTTTATCGGACCTTATTCTTATCCGACTGCAACCTTATCGTCTTAAGCACACGATCTCTATAGAATACTTGTCCTTCTCTCTCGCTCATCTCTTTCTTTCTTTCCTTTAATCGGGAGCTCGGTATAACCGTTCAACGAGTACACGTATGTATAAAAAAGACGCCACGATACGAATCGACGTGCTGCTTATATGATGCCTATTAGCTCGAGGCTACGTCATATACATACTCGCTTTCATTCCCTTTCGGTATCTCTCGGAATCTTGGGGCTGCTGCGCGCGTAAACGCGTATCTCAGTTTGTGTGTTATAAGCGCGCACGCTTTGCCGTTCTTTTTTCTCTTCTCCTTTTGCATAATTCGAATCTCGGCCGGGATCGCGCCCTGAAAATATATCTGAGACGAATTATATGCGATGGAGACGCGATGGGGGCCCTTCGTCGCGTTATTATAGGAAATCGATCAGTTGTCGAAGATGCCCTTGCGCTTGCTTTCATTATAGCTACTCGCGCAGATATACATGTTTGCCTTGTATTTTTATTTGATATTATTGTTCTTGTTGATAAAATTGGGTAAACATTTATCTATACCGATCACCCAAATATTGAAAAAATATAAAAGATGTCTAACATGTAAACATCATCTGCATTTGGTAATGCTATTATTTCGCACGCAGTCTTGTAGAATCATAAGGCTTTCGTTAACCGTCAAGTGTTGTGTATAGTTAAGTATAATGTAAGCACAATAATTTGAAGTAAAATTCCGTAGGTCTTTATCCACTATTCGAAAAAAGTCGATAAATAAGTAAAGAATCAATAAATGCCTGGGTGGCTTATCGTATCCATAGAATACCGCTCCATAAACGGAATACCCTCCGAGTTTTTTTCAAATTCTCCAGAGTGAATATTACGAGAAATATGACAAGCGCACGCACGACGTGTAGCAACGATTTTTCTTTCCTCCCAGTGCATACAAACACACACATACACACACTGAGAGTGTAAAAAAGAGACTCGATCGGCTTAATCTCTCTCATAACAATCGCAGCGGCACATTCGTCATCTCTGGTTTTTGCGCGTCTACCGCGACCTCCGCGACAGCAGCAGCGGATCTTCAAACTAGGAAATGCTTCGGCGAATCCCGCTGTTATCCGAGCAACGGCAAGCGAATCTCCGCGTGTGCGGTACCCCCCGCTGAGCGAAATCCATGGGACTACTACGTAACCTATATAAGCCGCGAGTCTCGCGCTTGGGGACACAAAAAGACACTGCAGTCGTTGGATTGTGCAGTGCTCTTCTCCCTGTAGGCTTGATAATTCGTCGATTAAATTGGATACGATGGAGCTAATTGTGCTGAGCACGTGTATTATTCATACGGGGCGGGGAGGCCGCTACTCGCTTACCGCCTACAGGTATATACCTATATAGAGACGCTGTGGGTGATTCCCATGCTAGATGCTAGCTTCGCCAACTACGCGATTAACTTCCATGTATCTCTATAACGAATGCACCAAAAAACTGCGGGTATAAATATTGCGTATTTCACAATTTAGCTGTGTTCACCATGACCCGCAGATAAATTGCAAACGATTAGCAATGGTACGTTTTAGTCATAAAAAAACGAATATTGATTTTAAAATAACTATATTATTTATTAATGTTATGCTATTCTAACATTTCATGTAATTATTGCAAAAAAAAAACAATAGACCTACAGATTTTTGAGTTGGAATTGCTAAATCTACAAATTACATTCGTTATAGCGATATATGAAAGTTAATCGTGTAGTTCGCGAAGTACACTTGGATATAAAAATTTAATGTATAAATAATTGCGCAAATTTCAAAGCAGCTTATAGGACTTTATGATTGGTAGCTAAGGTAAAGTACCCAATAGTTGGGCAAACTAAAAGTTGGGACCGTTACCTGGACAAGAGTAAAACATTACTATTACATATGAATATGAAAAAGAAATCAGTTCATTAGCATTGTTTATGTTATTAACTATATGATTAAGTTGATTCTATATTAATTATTGAGTCTTCAATTTACTAGACAATACATCAATAATGAGATTTGAAATTTTCCAAATATGTCGCTTATTAGTTCTCGAAACTTGGTTTATTTATTATCGTATACTAAATCTGTCCAGGTAACGGGTACTTTACCTCATTCGAATTCAATCTTTTATTCACATGCAATAATATTCAATCTAAAAGTACATTACGTAGGTATGCAAGATTGTTGTACAGATGCAATAACTGTCCTTAACCCTTAACTGACACACGTCAAAATAATAACATAAATGACACATGGGGTACCTCAGTGGGCAAAAATGTTTATAACTTTTTTATTTATTAATATTTTCATTTGCAATTTTTTTACAAGTACCTTAAGGTCTCTACTAAAGGGTGTTTTAGTTCATAAGATCCAAAATTGTTGTTTAGATATTGAAAAAAATCGAAATTTGTTTAAACACTGAAAATCTATCCCTTTTACTAAAAAATTCATAACTTTTTGAAATTTGAATCTTTTCCGATGAAATTTTAATGGCTAACTCGTGAAACTATAACCTTTAGGATAAAATTAGTTTTAAATACCAATTTTTCAAAAAAAGTATTTATTTGAAAAAAAAATTGATGAAAAAAGGATGAAATAAATGAAACAAGCATGCATGGTTATATATGCCTTTATACAATTATATATGATTATATATAACTACAACAGAACTGCGTAAGTACGTAAGTGAAACTGAAAACTTTTGAGTTGAAAATTATATTATTTTTTTTATATTAGTTTTAAATTAGTTTTAAATTACTTATTTTTGTTTACACGTTGTTTGACAATAATATTGTTCTTATAAAAACCGTATGAATTTTAAATGGTAATTATATATTATTCCTATGTTTATTATATATTATGCAGTTTATTTGAATATGGGAGATAAAATTGATACAGTAAATTGAATATTATTCAAAATTTTTTCCAGCTGACGAATATTTTCAACCTTTTGGGATCTTCCAAAATTCAGCAACGTTTAATAAATTTATTTGATTTTTGCGTATTAAAATATGAAAATATGTCAAATAGAATAATTCGGATTCAAAGGATTCATCGTTATTCGATTCTCCTAATACCGCCTGGGCTATAAACTATAATTAGACTTTTACAAGATGAAATGAACAAGATAAACATTATGCGAGTGAAAAAGTCGAAGAAAGCTCTGCAAGAGGTAATGCCGCATCGGAAGTTGTCTCATTAAGTACTCGCCTGGAAACTCGCTTAAGTCCATAATACCAAATAGATCGATTTTACAATAAACGCAGCTGCAGCTTTGGTAAGTAGTTGCATTAGTATTGATGCACCGGCATAGGCCGTATCGTCACACGATTTGTAACTTCAAAAAATTAGCGAATTCTGTATAAACCGCTGTTGTCGTAATGGAATGGCGATAAGACGAGGCAAATTAAGGGTACTATAAAAGTACGCGCGGAGTAGGAAAAAGTGCGATTCATGCTTTGAATGCTGCGCGTTTGTCTCGGTATAACGAACGCAAAGGGGCTCGAAGTAAAAACTTGGACAATTTGTTAATCGTTAATTATTGAATTCTCTTCTTTTACGGGCACGCCTTGTGAGGTGAAAAAACTTAAGGGTTGTCTTTAAAGAAATACTTGGCGAGATATTAGGCGTATTCTATTGGTATTAAATTGAAATCGAGTGAATTAATTGTATTCCTAGTCCCATCCAGTTTCTTCGCTCAACTTGTAATTGAAATTAATTTACGTACGGATGGATAAAAGTAAATGGTATAAGAAAGCTTTTGTGATTATATATGGTAAGAACATTTGAAAACTAGCATAATGATACCTTAATTACATTATCCAAATCGCAAAAATGTAATCTATTTAAAATAGCTCATTCGTCTTGGTAAATCATCGAAAATGTACGATTGTTGAAGTGAGCGAGTAAAACGTGGGAAAATTTGTGAGCGTGTAGGCACAGAGTCGAGTCGAGCGGCTGAGTCAAGTCAGGAGCGCTGCGAGAGAGCTAAGCATGGCAGGGAGCTCGAAGGCGACGATTTAATAGCCGAAAGCGCTGCCGCTCGTTCGTAATTGAAATGGACGTTAAACAATGAACAATCGCTTCAGTCAACTAAACTACGTCACGTATGTCATTTTCTTTATCTCACTTTCGCTCCCTGTATTCTCATGACTTATAATTTTAGCTTTTGCCGCAGAAGCTTATATATTATTGCGCTCAAGATTGTAACTTATAGTAATGCCCTTTTATAAAATTTTCACAAGTTCGTTAAGTAAAACAAATATTGTATATGATGTGTAATTAGGTTATACAGTAATTATTTTATTCCCTACATGAATTTTTCTTATTATCATTATTTCAATTTCATAAGTTGGTACGTGACTATTGTACAAGCTGGCATTCCTCGAATGTAAAAAACATTGTAACAACGGGAAAAAAGTGTTAGAAGTGAACGACAAGTATTTATAATAAAAAATGATATTACAGTAATACTTGAATTCGCAATCCTTTATTTATCCCAATATGCGCCTCTAAACATTGCCCCACAACCAATAATGTTTATCTCGATTTCACGTTCGTTTTTTGTTACATCAATATAACGGACACATTCTCACGCGTTATAGAAAGCAACACTCGCTCTATCTCTTACACCAGATCTCTATAATTAAAGAGCAAAATCCAATAAAGCAAAAATCCAAAGTGTTACAACTGTGCCACAAGTATACAAATGTATATGGTCGTCTCGCTCGCACCACCGCACACCTATATATATATATACGACAATAACCCCATATCATTGCCGCGTGTCGATCTCGTGCGGCCCGTGTGATACGATTGCTTTGTTGAATCGGCGGCGGCGTTGCTTTTTTGTGGACCGACACACTCCAGGTCTGCCTCATTGTGCACCAAAATCGAGCGAGTCCCGAACTATACTCTACGCAGTTACGAAATCGCTATATATATATGTAGGATTGATGTAGAAAAACCAGCCACGCGGAGAGGAGAGAAAGACAGAGAGAGAGAGAGAGAGAGAGAGAGAGAGAGAGAGAGAGAGAGAAGAGAAAAAAAGGGAACAGGAACGCGGGAGAGAATGATATGCCTGTGCGTTCGGCCCTCCTCGTGAGCCCACAGTTGAGGCATTATTCACCATTACTTCTATTACGGAGCTTGAGGTATCGAAAACGATCGCACTCTCACTCTGAGCTATGCGGAGGAAAAAAATTATTGGAAAAGGCGCATTGTTGTGCGTGTGTATGTGCGTGTGTGAGTTCTACATCGTACATGCTTTTCATTAAAAGCGTAGTTCTCGGTATGTGGTTTTTTGCGCTCGCGTGTTTTTACTCGCGACCGATGCAAAAGAAGTTGTGTAATTGTCATGAAAATAATTTTCAATGGCTCGCGTTTTTGCTGTAGGAACGGATGGAAAAATAGTCACATTTTAGTATATATCATATCGAATAAGAAAGTTAATACTTGTATAGATAGAGTTTTTAATCCTATAAAAATTGGCTTTATTTATTTATTTACGATTGAAGATTTACTTTCACTTTTTTAAATATTTTACATTATGCACACATGGATCTTGCCTTCCAATTTAGGCATGCGCTACCCGTATACTCCCGTCGAAGTGTTACAAAATAAGGACAATCTATATACAATCTTGGCGAGAAGGTGTAAAAAGTGCGTGTAATAGCGAGATACCGTTTAAAGCAGGCACACGCCGCATGCACGCATTCGAGACTCGCAAGCACAAACAATGACGAAATGTGCCGGTAACACGAGACGTTGACATTCAAGCACGACGAGATGCAGTCACAGATCCTAAAAAGCATAAGAAAAAAGAGTAAAAGAAAGAGAAAGAAACAGAGCAAAGTGCGGCGAGTCCGTTGAAAAGGGAGCTGCGTTTCCCTTAAATCTCCTTTTTGTATAAGCGCATCGTCGTAACTTTCGTTCCGCCGACGAATCGGTAATAGCTTAAATCATCACACGCGCTCTCTTAAAAGCTAACGGTGGATCAAGCAGACGCGCGGCTCTCTCTCTCTCTCTCTCTCATACAGCAGCAGCACAGCTCGTGCGCCATTAAAGCGCTCGTTAAATCCGAGATGACGCGTACGTGTTATATGCGCGAGCTCGCGTATATGTTTTGCTTCGTTTGTTTTCACGCGGCCGCTGCAGTCGCGTTTCGTGTATAATACGGGCCCCTTCTTTTTCTTCTTGGTTTGCCATGCTGCTGGTTCTATGCTCTTAGCGCCCAATTTTGAGACGTTTACGAGGATGAGGAGAGGGGAGGGGGGCGGTGTAATTGCCCGGTTCATTATATATCAATGTGTCAGATCGGAGTGCAGTGCATATGGTGTGTTATTGCATCATTGTCGCGATACTGCAGCAAGCTTTGTTTTATAAGGACCTTATGATATAATATAAAATGGTGTCACATTCGGTTGTTATCCATCTGGATTAAATAACATTTCATTATACCAAGCAAGCAATATTTGGCCACGAACGAACCCATAAACTTCCAATGTTCACTCATCGATCTGTTTTATTTCTATAACTCAAAGATACTGTCGTTCCATTAAAAAGAAACAATTCCAATAATCCATTGCACGGGGGAAAGGAGCGAGAATTCACGTACAAGCAACAAAGTATACAAGCTGCAGAAGATGCCGATGCTCGAACCCGACAAACGGAGAAATATGAAAAAAAGGCCTATAGCAGCGAGGTGACACAATGTGCAATGTGCGCGAGCGAAAGAAGAGGAAGAGCTCGAGAGGACCCCTGCACTGCAGCTATAGAGCGAAAGGGAGATATATATATATATATATAAGCTGCGGAGGGAGTACGCAACGGTTAATCGGCCAGCAGCGGTGACGCTCTCGCGCACCGCCCACGGAGAGCCACTTGACCTCGCCGACGCCCCCGTATCTTACATTTAACCTTATCAAGAGTGCCTCAACTCGACCTAACCCCTCCGGCTCTTGCACGCGGCACAGCTTCAAAACGCTCTTCTTTCTCTCTCTCTCTCTCTCTCTCTCTCTCTCTCGCCCAAGCATAACCTACTTTGCATCTTCTTGTGTATACTCGTTTAATTAGCTTGTTTTCGTTTATACATATACCTGCGGTATTCCAAACACCTTTTATCGTTTTCCAGAATGCCCATACTAAGTACTTACCAAGTCCACCGATACACGCGCAAACTATATCTACCAGATGTATGTAGTGCGTTGTTTACACCAAGTTCAGTCGAATTAATAATTAATATAATTAGGGTTATAACGAGCTGCAGTTGATTCTCTGCAAAAAGTTCAAATGTTTAACGCGGCGGGTCAGTTGACTAAGTATGCGTTGTACGGGATAAGATTTAGCGTTAGCTCCTCTCGGAGCATATATTTCACTAGAACATCACTCACACGGCGAGAATCAACACGACTATATAGTCATTCTTGTTCGAAACTCTTATACAAGGTCTACGACGGGCGAACATGAGGAAATGTTAATATTTGGCTTGATCGTTCGTAAAAATCGTGCCGCATGCGCCCTGTACTAATTGCCGCTTTCACTTACTGTTAACTCTGCATAATTTTTCAATTTGCATGTAATTATATATAGCGGCGCGCTATGGCTCGCGCCGCGCACTTCTTTTTTTTTTTTTCATTCTAATAGCCTGTAATTAAATAATTTATTGTAGCTGCGGCGCTTCATCGTTCTTATCGTGTATATACGTGAAAATCATGCGTGTAATCAATTCGAGCCCATTGGATTGGCAAAGTATAATATGTGTACATTGAGCATCTTTGTTATTAGATTAGTTTTTACTGCAAGTTGTACAAATATAAATTAGGATTGAGAGTATATTTGTTTGAATAATGAATGTTAGCCAACCGAGGTTCCATCATTTCAAGTAATGCGAGTTGCAAAATAACTGCAGAGAAACAAGAATCAATTGGTCAACCAAAGAAAATAAAAGAGTATATGGTAGTAAGAGTATAATAGAATGAAAGAAAAAAGCCACGGCTGCACGAAGAAGCTGCAGCAGCACAACTCGATCGAAAAAATACCCATCAGCCTTTCTCCTGCGTACAAGTTCCTATATCCAGTTAGCGTGCGTTTGTCGCCAACTGCGCGCGGACCGCACTCGCATTCTTACCTCAAAGCCGTTCCTTCGACTCGACGTGTTGCGTGCTTATATATATATATATGTACGACGCGTGAAATACGAGGCTGCGGCTGCGGCAGCAACGTTGTATTCCCGCGCTGCACATTTGCCGTCGAACGGACCCATCTCATTATTATCCGCGCGCGCGCGACCAGCAGCTCCTTTGAGTAATGTGTTTTTATATTTATTGGAGCCCGGCCGGGTGCTTATTATAATAAAACGCGTTTGGTGATTCACGAGTTTCTTGCACGATGCTGTTGTTGCTGCTGCTGCTGCTGCGTTGCGACCAACCCTTATTTCCTTCTTTTTTCACAGTGTGTGTGTATAGCGTCATGTGCGCGAGACTGTTGGCTGTTACGCTGGAATGTGTTTATATTGGCGCAGGACAAGTAGTATAAGATGGCATTTATATAAAGTAGTTTTATTAAGTTTGTAAATATTTGCGCTTTATTAACTACAGTTTTGGCTATGACTATAAAACATATCTAACATATTATATAATAGATATACGGTCAATGATTGATACGTGATCGGAGTCTGGTGGTTTACCTCAACTATATAATTTGACGAATGTTGCAATAACATTCGATAAATTCTATAAATCAATTTATACCGTATCTATTCCTCTTATAAATAACGTAAAATCTATGTGAGTTGTAGTTCAAGGTGCGAAATATAAATGAATTAAAATTTCACAAATTGAATAATTTATTAATGAATACAAATTTTCATAACTAAAATAACTAAACGTTTTCCTGCACAAATTAAGTATCAATATTTTGTTAAATTATTGTGTTATATCGTGCAAAAAATTAATTAAGCACATTTAAAAAGATTATATAATAATATATGAGGTACGCATAGCGAGTAAATGTAGTTAGTGAAATATATTTTGTTATATAATGATAGTAATCAAATAATCAGAAGACTAGTTTTAATACAAATGAAAAATCTATACATCTAAATATGTTGCTTTTTAATAGTTATTAAATATACAATTAAAATTCATTGAAACTTCGTGTTTGAAAACTCTTGACAGCATAAAGTATTTTAGATGCAAAAAATTTTAAAAGCATGGTAATTTATACTTAATTGCAGTTTCCTGATACATACAAATGAAATAATTATGCAATTTTGCAATATAAGAAAATATGAAAATTTCTAAGATGTTGAAAAATGATATCTTCAAAAATACGTCCAATCTTTTCACGATCTACTTTTTTTTTTATCTAACTTTTAATTTGAGACGCACCGAGTTATAATCAAGTCGATTCGCTACCTCCATTCCTATATCTGAAACGCATAATCTTTTAAAACTATATATTACACAGTATGGCACATGATTTTATCTACTACAGACAATAATGTCCAACTCATGCATATATACCTATTTAGTTCCGCGATATAAGTAGGATTGGCTTGGCATATGCATCGCAAGCCGCAGAATTCGATTGCGTCGGTTAAAGTATAATCTTTCGATTACCAGCCACGCATAGACACACGCGCACATCGGCTCATTAAAATATGTCTGCCATCAATCAACCCAGAACCACGCGTTATATACAGAGACGCAATCGCATGTCGAACGCCCGTCTATTATTCTTCCGATTAGGCATCGCGCCGCATTATGAAAGGAAGATCCACTTTGCGAGAGGGATAACAAAAATGAAGGAGAGGCGCTGAGACGGAGAAAAAGAAGAAGAAGAAGAAGAAGAAGAAGCAGACACCCCCAGCAGCAATATATACACATCACTCGATTGGCATCGAATCCCCGAAAAGCCTCGGTGTAGATAAGAGCCAACCGCGTGTTTGTGTCTATATACACATATATAATATGCAGACGCAGCAAGCAAAGACAGATCAGGGCCTATGCGGTTCGCTTTCATGGCGGAGGGGCTGGTAGGTGTTCCCCAATATCGATCGGATAATAATGAGCACCGCGGCAGATTTTAAAATATACATTATACGCACACACACAACACACACACCTCCCCGCGGCCTCTCCTGTGGATTATACGCTTATGCAAGGCGACGGAAAAGCCACTCTCGGCGTTGTATTTTTTTTCTTTGATATCTCTCTCGCTCTCTCTCTACGGCGCGCGCAAGATTTGAATAAAAATATTCCGCGAGACTTGTCGGCTTCTTATGTATATAGGGAGTGGAAGCGGAGGACGACTGTGGTTTGCAAGAGAGACAGAGAAAGAAAGTGCGAGAGAGAGAGAGAGAGAGAGAGCTGCACAGAGGCTCATTAAATATGTATAGCTAGGCACTCGTTCGCTGATGCTGCTGCTCCCCCTTCCTTTCTCCATCTCTCTTTCGCTCTCGCTCTTCTTTTTCCGAGCGCGCGCCCGGCGACACCCTCCGTATTACTCCTTCGTCTTCTTGCTCACCGCCATCTGATAATGGAGGAACATCCAGCGTGATTAGATGAAACATATGCTCGATTCCGGGGGATATATCGCTCTCGCGTTGCTCCGTCAGTCTCTCTCTCTCTTTCTCTCTGTATTGATGTTTCTTGCGGATTATTCAGGATCGCTTTTTGTTTTATGACGTGTAGTTGGCCGTGACGAGATTATCGCACTTTCCTACAAATCGATCTGGACTCGATGTGATTTATTTATTGTTTACTTTTTCTTCTTCTCTTGCGTATACTTGTAAGCTTATCGCTTGTATTTGTAAATACGAGCTTTCTAGTTAGAATTGCTATTCAATGTGCAGTGTATTAATCATCATGTTTTTTTCTGGAAAGAACTGTTATTCTTCTGATAGCTTTATATAAATGTTTATAGTATTTATTACCAGTGATTTCTGCAGACGAAGAAAGTACAAAAGAAAACGAAAATATATTAAATTACTTATCATTAATTTCCAAATGAAAAAATAAATGTATCCTTTTTCAATTGCTTTCACGACTGCGGTAATTTATTGTTGTTAAGCAACATCGCACTTTTTGTGTATTTTCTTTAGCCACCATTCACGCACGAACCTCTGTATTTACCATCACACGGTCTCTTCTGTTACCGATCACTGGAATATCGGGATTTTGGTAAAATAAAATCTTTAGATTTGAGAATTTTCCTAACTGAACCCGAAATAGTAATCACACTAAATAGAAATCTAATGAAAAGAGCTGGAAATGATTTTTCAAACGCAGCTCCTCCGCAAAACACATCTTGATCCTGACAAATGCCAGCGTGAGAGCTCCTCCAGGTGTTTTCCCATCGAGGGGCAGCTGTTAATCGCCTTTGCAAATTAACCGCGTGCGCAGCAGCAGCTCTTCTCTCTCTCTCCCATCTCTTGACAATCAGTATTAATTGCTCCGCTTGTGTAAGACGCGCGAGAAGAACAACAGAGCGGTAGCAGCGACGGGGAAAGAGAAGAAAGCTCGTCAGTGCGGGCACGGGGTTCCGTGATTCTTTATTAAGATAGAATGTCAGCACGGCGCGGTTTCATTTCTCCGTGAGCGGAACAAATGGCTCGCAAGTTATCACCCCCGAGCTATGCGCGCGACGCCCGGCAAACGGCGTTTTGTTGCCCGAAACCCAGGCTTGGCTCTGCCAAGAAAAGTCGAGTGAGAGAGAGAAAAAAGTAAGAGAGAATGGAGCAACCCTCCCATTTAAAAAATGTAAATTCGTTAATGCAGTGGCAGTCGCCGAGTGGCTGTATACGGTGGGGAGGGTGCGAAAATTCTCCCGCTTCTTCTTTTTCTTGCCTTATATATGTATATACGTATATATACAGCTCTCGAGGCGCCCTCAAAGGCGAGCTGAGCAACGCGACTCTCTTCACCACGGCTCGCGTGTACCCTATTACCTGAGACTATTATCCAATACAAAAAATCAAATAAAGTATGCTAAGCTACGCACCGAAGACTTTGGGGAGTTTACTTGTTCTCTCTCTTTCTCTCAAGTCCTGGGGGTCGGTATAGGCTACATTTTTTTCCCATCTCCCTCCATCGCGATTTCTCGCGCGTTCGCTCCCTTTTTTTTGCTCTGCCGTCGTAGTACTCGGCGCAAACTCCCTCTCTCTCTCTCTCTCTCTCTCTCTCTCTCTCTCTCTCTCTCTTTTACCGAGTATTAATTCGTGCCGACTGCCTTAGTATAGCGCTGGTGTTCTCATTAACTTTGCAACCCGCTCCCTGGCGAGTATAAGGCTGCTGCGCTATACGAAGCCATTCGGAGTATTCGGTGTCGTTAGAAATACTCGAGTCTTTTTATTGCCACTTTTTTTTTGTCTTCCGCCTTTTGACTCGTTGCGTTTTTTTTCTTGGAACTCACGCTTTTAAATGAACGAGGTGTCGATTTGTTACGCTTTGTTTCCAGTACACCCGTGTAACGATGTAATGAAAATAGCCTCGATAAATTCGTTGCCTTGGTGAATTTATCCGTTTGATTAATGTCGAGATGAATTACTGATAAACGTTTCAGTACTTTCTTCTATTGTATTTTCTCGTGACTATTGAAACTGTACCAAAATTTGATAACTACTGGAATGTCATTATATATGAATTCCAGCATTGAAGGTTCACACGGATCATGCATTTTGAATTATTAAATCTATATAATTTGCTGTCGATGCAAATGTTAATGAATAAATCGAGTATTTTGATCAAATTTTCTAAGCTACACCAAGAAAAATTTTATAAACAACTTGTGCAAATTGACTTTGTGGAATCTACAATTATAGTCCTTGATCTATAAACACACCAAAATTCTATGAAAAATTCCACCACGTGCAGAATTGAATTAGACATTAGACGATAAAGATCATTTGCTCAGTTTTCCAACATCAGCAGCCGCACATAAAACTTGTGACTATATGAACAAATTACCAAGGATAAAGCAAAACGGAGAGTTTATGTAAACAAGCGCAGTAGGCGAGGTATATAAGCGCTTCGGTTACGACCACAACCCGATCCATAAATTTTAACCTTTATTTTATTCAACATCCACAAT
>UELV01071572.1:774-12294 GCA_900490015.1 Megastigmus stigmatizans
TTTTCAACTATTATATAAAAAATTTAGAAATTTTAAAAATATTTTAGAATCATGAAAAAAAATTTCCCGTAATATTTGAACATCGATTGCAAATTTTTTAAGTATTTTGAATTATTGTAATTGCATTTTCCTTATGAAAAAAATTCATATTGTTGAATATTACCAAATTTTTTAACTTTTTTTCGTGAAGAACACGCCATATTTTTTTGCAGGAGTATTTTAACAAAAAATTGGTAACACCATTCGAAAGAATCGCTTAAAATACGTCGGATATGATCTTTATCAAATTTTTTCAAACCTTTTTTTTTAGTTGTCAAAAAGCCTTGAAAAAGTTGTTGAAAATTCGGGGTCTTGATCGTTAATGGGTTAATAAAAGTGCAGTTTATTAAAATGTATTAGTTGAATTGAATTATTAAATCTCGAGGTAGCTGTCGATCAAGTTGTAAGCTATCGACCACTTGTATAAAGGTAGGACTGTCGCTCTACTTGAATGAATATAACTTCTCCAGTTGAAGGAGTGATTTTTACTCATCACATTCCACTTTGAGAGATTGTTTGCTCTAATGGATTGAAACTATTATTTTCGACACTTTTACTAATTTCACGAGTGTTTATTATATACGAAAGACGCAATATACCTAATAACAATTGAAAAAACCAAATTCATCAGGGCGAAACATCTCACTCGATAATTTTTCGCCGCGGAAAAGGGGAGCAAAGAATTGGTCGTTGTTGGTATTAGCACAACAAGCCGGGTAAGCGCATGAAGACGTTGGGGCATTTTACGTAAGTGCTCTTTGTTAAGCGATGAAAGAGAGAGGGTCGAAAAAGAAAGGTTGTCGGCTCTGAGCGAGAGCGAGAGAGAGAGTGAGAGATAGAGAATGGCTGTACGGGGACCGAAAGTAAAAAGAAGGAAGCAGAAGAAGAAGGTCGGAAGAAGATGAATGAAGGTAGTTGAGCCAGCGTGCGAATGAAGTGCAAGCAGCCAGTATAGCAGAAGGGATGAGGTGCGAGCGAGCGGTGAACCACCGTCTATAGTCTATATATGAGCTGCTGCTAGTCTCTGTGTGTGTGGGTGTGTGTGTGTATGTGTGGGAGGCCAAGGAAGCAGGCGACCCCCTGCCACGTCGTCCCTAAGGGTTTCCTCCTCCCCATCTCCGTACAGACAGAAATAGCCCGAGAGCTTAAACTGTACCGGCCAGCTGAAAATGAACATGGCGCGATTAAGCCAAACGGCTACCGCTCTCGCTCCCCGCGCGCATACATATATATATACGCGTCTACATCGCGGCTTCGGCCAGTTCACGCTATCTACACACGAGCAGTACATGCACTACACATACGCGCGCGCGCGACTGAAACAACAGCGTCGGATGAGAAATTATTTTTTCCAATTATTTTGCTCGTGTTCGCGCCGCGGTCTATCGTGTGTGTTCGGTGTTTGCGCTCGGGATGATTACGAATTTGGCTCGATTCGATATTAGCGGAATTCATTCGAGCTGATCAAACTTGGAATTGAAAGAGTACGGGATAATTACCAGATAAGCTGCTGTTCTTGGGGCTGGATTTGGAGTGTGTCGCCGAGAGATAGGGAAACTGTCGATGCAGATTTTAGAATAATCTGATGCACGATTGCTTTATTCGCGATGGCTTATAAAACTCGCGCTATATTGCTAATTTTAATATATATATATATATATATTATCGAGGCCGAAGGAAGACGATTCCTCGGTTCCCAGCTGTAGATCTACCCGCGCGGCCTAACAAATAAGCCAATCAAGATGTAAAAATCACGCAGCGATGAAACAAATTTATCGGTGTTTACGAATTTCTTAATCAAGCTTTCATTGCGGCCGCTCCCATTCCATTTGTCGATAAATTAAACGACTAGCCGCGTTTTTGTTCGCTAATTGGGACGTCAGCCATAACAACATCCTCATCGCAAGGGAAGGAAAAGTGGGAAGACGCAGGCGGTATACGCACAAAAGAAGCCGAGAGAGAGAGAGAGAGAGAGAGGGAGAGAGAGAGACGCGAGGCATCGGCAAGATTGGCAAATCTGTCGCTCGCCCGTCACGCCCACATCCTCGCGCATAATTCACGCGTTCAACAGCTCCCACTATATATATATGCGCATCTAGAAGTATCTGCGGACACTCGCAGGAGAGCTTTTACAAATATATTTAGCAGACTCGGGCCTAATTTGCATTTTAATTGCGCATTACCATAGCAAATATTGCGCGCCCTTCGTTACGCGACCGCCGCAGCTCTCGTCCTCGTCTCTGCTCTCCCTCGACAGCTAATTCTGCAGCAGCCACCTCCGCCCTCTCCGCCCTCTCCCGCTATTCCCTGCTCTCTCTCTCTCTCCCTCTTTCTACGCTATATACGCTCAAATCAGCAGGCTTATATACATTTGTAATAGTAATACTTGGGAGCCCGGTACAGAGGCGGTGGCAGAGCTCCTTTTGGCCATTCTTTCCGCGCGCTCCGTGTGCTTTGTAGTCGGATTTCGTTTGCGCAACTCCAGTTACGCTCATTAATGCTGCCGCTGCCGCCGCTGATGCTGATGGGGCGAAATGAGAGAGCCCGACAGACACTCTCTCTCTCTCTCTCTCTCTCTGAGCAATGCAAAATAGCACGGGAATTGGTTGGAATTCGGATACATCGCGAATCCCTTTGGCCCTATATTCAGTTCGGAAGAATCGTACGGTTATAGGAATTTTTACAGAAGCAGCAAAGTTCCAAAACTGTGAATTTGTTGGAACCTTTATGTGCAGGTCATTAAGCAGAGAAGATTAATTCTTAAAATGATGGAAAAAATGAGTACAAAGTTTATTTAAACATTCTAGTAGACATGATTGATCATTGATTAATGATTCAAATAGGTTGACAATTTTTTTCTCCGTGGAACTCTATAAGCCGTCAGCAACTCATAACTTGAACAGCTCGCGCTCGGTCTTCTTTCGGCGGGCTAACAAAGCGCCTCCCATCAAGGGAGCTACCATGATATTTTCCATTCTCTCTACAGGCAAATGGAGGAAAAGCGCCATATATTCACGGGAGCAGGGCAGGCGTGAGTGAGCCGGTAGTACGTGTCCGACAGGTCGAAATGGGAACGGGTGCAAGATCGTCGTCGTCGTCGTCGGTGGTAAAATCAAAATCGTCCCGCGCGCGAAAATGGAGGCCATCAGTCTTTTCCGCAGTGGATTTCCGTTCGGAGCCTCTCGGTCATCTGTTAGTCGGAGGCCATAGGGCCGCAGCTGAGCGATGAATGAAAAGCGTGTCTCTTCCGTCCGCGCGACAAAATTCCTCAGCGTATATAACAGCGGGAACTAAGTCAAAATCATCCCGCTCATTCGTATGTTTTCGGCTCGCTCGAGCGCGCGACCGAAAGAAATAGCTCGACTGCAGCGGCAGCCCGGCTGAATCTTCATGAAAGTTCCGACTGCTTGGCCCCCACGTCGTAATCTTAACTAATGTCGCCATCATTCACGAGCGTAAGTTTCCGTGACCCGCGTCTTCTCTACCTTCTCTTCCTTCGCGTGCGCGCGCGCAGCTTCTCTGCAGGGTATATATATATAGGAGAGGAGCGCGAGGCTTGTCTACGCGGAATAGGGTTGCAAATTGGAAATTTGTTACCCGCGGCGGCGGCGGCGGCGGCGGCGGCTCTTCTTTCCTCTCCAGCTCACAAAGAACCTCGCCGCCGGTGCCGTTGCTACTGCGCCTTAATAATGCTTTTAAATTTTCATTAGCCGCTGTATAACCCCTCCCGCGAGTATAAACGTCTTCTCCGCAGCGTGGAAGAGAGCCCGAGCGGCGCGTACTTCGATTCTTCAGCGAACCCCCGAAGTGTCTGTCTGGCACTCTAGCTCTTTTTTTTTTGCAGCGAGGATCTCGCGATAGTTTTTCATTCGGACATGCGTTTTTGCCCCGCGTTTATCTCAAAGTCTTTATAGTAGCAGCATTTCACGCGGATTATGTCGCGTCGGCTGCGGTTCGGGGCGATTATAATTTGTAGAAGAATCAACAGAAATGACTTTTATGAGCTGAGGTCCGCGCGCGAGCTTCGTAAAAAGGGCCGCGGGCGCGAGATAAAAACTAATTTAAAAAATTAACAACCCCATAATTTACATAGTCTACTGTGTGTACCACCTTTAATTCAAGGAACGTCAACGTCGGCGGAATTTGACAAAAAAACCCGCATAATTTTCAAGCTCGCGCACTTTTTTAGATTTTTAATTACTAATTTAAAAACATGAGCTCCGCACGTATAAATATTGTTTATCAAATAATGCTGCCGAGTTGTATATACTCACCTAAATTAAATGGATATAAATGGAATTTACTGAGCTTTTATCGATATTACGACTTACACAAGCACTTATTCTTATGTATTGTAACGCACAAAGAAAGTGATGTATAATAAAAATCAGTTTTTCACTATAGAAATCAAATGTCAAACTAAATTATTAACATAAATCACATACGCACTTTGGTTTACGTTACAGCGAAAAATTTACATGTGTCGTATTGTGCACTCGTACATATAATCGTGTTTACATTCTCTTGCGTGAAAGTAATATAAACTTTATTAAAAATCGGCCACAAAATGTTTCCCAGATCACGATTGTACCTTTGCATAAATATACCCTCTCGAAAATAGGACATCACAAATCCTCTGGATACACCTCATTAGCAGAGCAGCTTCACCCGAGAACTTTCAAATTCAAACATCGGGGTGGCACCTCGAAAATCTCAAATCTTTCGCGGCTGAACGCTTAATTACAAGCGACTAGCGAGATAAGAGCGCGCAGGATAAATCCAAGCCTGAATAAAAGAAAAATGAAGCGTCGTCATCAGCCGCGGCAATAAAACAGCTCTCCATCAAAGCCGCTCGACGTCCTCGTCATTTGGGCAAAGCTCTCTTTCAAGCGCTTGGTCGAGAGTACAAAGCTCCGGACCGTGAGAGAGAGAGAGAGAGAAAGAGAGAACTTTCCATTGGACTCGCGACGCGCAATATGTAGAAAAAGAAAAAAGAGAGACGGGTGTGGGTATATAACACACAGCTTATAGCCGAGCGCACGTGCAGCGTTATTAAGTACGTGGCGTGTGAAAAGCGTTACTCCCAGAGCGTCGGTGGAGTCGGCGGCAGCAGCAGCGGGTCATAATTGCGCGAGCGTCGGTGGCCGGGCGCGAACGCGACGCTAATATCCTCGAGATCTTGCCAAATCGTCGCAATAAGCACATGCGCCCGGGCGCGTGTGGTAGAGAGAGTGTCGAGCGCGTGCTAGGCTTTCGCCGCGCACGCTCTTATTGTGCGAATCTACGGGGGCCGCAGAGGCTCTCGTTAGAGTTTCGCCCTACTCCTCTCTCTCTCTCTCTCTCTCTCCTGCTCTTTTACTGCCGCGCACTATATATGCCGGCGTGTAGAGCGCGCGTAATACTCCATTTACTACACGGGGTATAATCGGGGTTACGCATTAGGTTGGCTGCTGAAAACTTTCTTTCTCTCTCCTTCTTCTTCTTCTTTTTTTTCCCGTCCGTTCTTTATTCCCTTTATTTACTCGTACTATGGCGTTTGTCTCGAGTGCCTTTTTAATTGCAGCTGCTTTTTGCAGCCCTTTTTTCTCCTCTTTCTTATCGTCGGTGGGAGATTCCTCGGTGACTCGCGCGGGGAACAAAATGCACGCGGCGCGGGAATTACGTTACGCGCCGGAGGTGATGCTCGTTGTGGTCTCCTTTATCCACCTGAGCACGCTTGATACTTTTGCGTAGACCGTTGGATTCTCGTAAGCGCATCCGTAGCTCCAGGATGTGAGACCTGTTGGGGACAAAATGCGGAAAGAGTGATGCTTGCTGCGTTGTGGCGCGCTCGAGAGCGGCTTTTTCGCGAATTTAATTTTCTGAAATGTGCACGCAACGTTTTTTGTGAACGTTTTATATACTCGTTATTTACTGTTTATACCGACGTTTCTCAGTGTGTAAAAATATTCTTTGTCATAAATATTCTAAGTGCATCACTAAAGTGTATTAGCTTAACTAAATTTATTACTTTTTCTGCGAAGCGCACGGCTTAATCATACGCTTGAAATAATTAATTTACCTATGATTTTGCCATTGAGGACGGCGGGTGAACCGGAGTCTCCAACGCAAGGTCCGATGCCTCTGGTAAATACGCAGAACATACGATCGGTGACGCCAACGTAAGCAGACGAGCATTCCTCGTTGGTTATTTTTTGTATATGACTCACGTACAATTCATCCGAGATCTTTCCCAATAGCTATTCATCAACGGATATAGATAGAGTAATTGAAAGCGCTATGTACGATAAAGTTCATGGAAATGAAATATAATTACCTCCGTAGCTCCCCATCCGACTATAGTGAAATTGCTGCTCTCCTGGATAGGCTCATCGTTGATTGGTAAGCTTATTGGCTTAACGTTTCCATTGAAAATAATTTTCCTGGATAGCTGCGAGAACAAATGGAATATATGCATTTAATGTAATTACGATGAATTGGTCAGGACAGTTCGAAAGATTCCGTCATTGATAGAATACTTTTCAATTTTTCATTTACCTTTATCAAAGCTACGTCAAAGTCGCGACTAAGTTCGTTGAAGTTGGGGTGAACCTCGACTCTTTCGATGTAGTAAACATCTCCACCTTCGTAATAATTGCGAGATCCTGCTCTTATATGAAATTGACCCGGTGGTCGTCTAAAACATTTATATAAAGTTTCCTTCTGAATTAAAGTGCTTCTATTTTACTAATCGTTATTAATTTACCCTTCTCCACATTGAGCTGAAGTAATGATCCAGTCTTCATTGAGAATACTACCGCAACAATAATGATCGTAATCGTGTCCAAAAAAGGTGCCGTTATACTGCAGCGAGACCTAAATAACACAATTACTAATGAATGAATCCACGATTATTTAAATTTAAGAAAACCATTCTAGCGTGATTATTACTTTCAAGCGTTGATCGAAAGTTTAAAAGTGAATGTATGATTGTTGACTCCTAAAAATGAAAGTAAAAAACCGAATAAGAAATATTTTATAGGTATTGCAAACTATTCTGAAAAGATTTATACAAATATACACAGTACTGAAAAACTGTACTTTAATCGATTAAAAATTTCTTCGAAATACTAACAAAAAAAAATTTACGTAAATAGAAAAAACAGTGCTCAATTCTAGAAAAAATTAAAAGTAGCAATCACATCGAAAAGAGAATACTAATCAATTAACCCATTAAGGACGGGACGGACACTTTTTACATACTATTTTCAACAGCTTTATTTACTTTGATATTGATCCTATAAAAAATTGAGATTAGTCATTTCTGATGTAAAATTGTCTGAACTTCCAATATATGTGGTCAGAATTGTAAGAAAATGCATAGAAAAAAAGTTATAATTATTTATTTAACAAAAAAACACAAAATTACGAATGAATTTTTTTTTCATTTGGTATTCTTGCATCGAAACCGTCAGTGGATTTCAGTGGTTAGAGTAATTTTTGTAACCATCGACCCTAACCTTTAAAGCTTCATCGATAGTTTTCGATTTCATATATTAGAAGCTGAGATATATCAATTTAAGTGTTGGAAGTAATATAAAATTCAGTAATTCCGAATTATGTAGTATACATAAATTTTTGCTACGAGTCTCATTAATTGATTTAGAAAGCTTGCATTTTAAGCGTTAATTTCATTTTTTAGTCGACTTTGTGCGATTTTTTGAAACCAAGATATTGAAATTTGAAGATTTGATAATCTTAAACTACGAACGTGTAAGTTCTCATGTTGGTGCAAAACGTGGAAATGCTGCGATATCTTGATTAAAAAAAATCATACATAGTCCGCTAAAAAATTAAATTAAAGCTTAAAAGATAAGCTTTATAGAGAAATTAGTTAGATTTAAGGCAGATTTTTTCATTAAATCGCATACTGTAAAAATACGAAATAGTACATGTTTTAGGTATTTGGCATTATTTTCAACATTTAAAGTACAATATTTTGGCTTCTAATGAATGAAATCAAAAAATTTCGACGAGGCTTTAAAGGTTAGTGTCGATAGTTGCAAAAATTACTGTAACCACCGAAATCCACTGACGATTTCGATGCAAGAATACTAAATAAAAAAAAAATTCACTCGTAATTTTGTGTTTTTTGTTAAATAAATAATTATAACTTTTTTACTATGCATTTTCTTACAATTCTGATCACATAGATCGAAAGTTCAGACCATTTACATCCGAAATAATTCATCTCAATTTTTTATAGGGCCGATATCAAAGTAAATAAAGCTGTTGAAAATAGTATGAAAAAAGGGTCCGTCCCGTTTTTAATGGGTTAAGAGAAAAGTATAATAAGCTAAATTGAATATACTTTCATAATCGACTGAAAAATAAATAAATTCGTCCATCTTTCATTAGATTTTAGAAGTACGAATAAAAACGTCCATCTTTCATTAAATTTTAGAAATTTCTTAGTCAATAACGATACTGGATATTATTGCTTTCAAAGGAATTAAATCACAAAAGACTTTTTAATGAACTATGCTATATCGAAGGCAGTGATATTAGTCTTTTCTTATTTTCCCATCTTATGATTTCCCAATTCGTAGAATATATTCGATTATTTCATTCACTTGGAAACTTTGACACAATTAATCAAACCACATATAAAAAATTCACAGCGGTACATAATAAAATTAATGAAATACGAACCACATAAGGAAAATCTCGTATATCCGCAGTGACTCCGTTGATAATTTTGGCAGGAATTGACGGGAGTTTTTTTGCACTTTCCGTAAGATGAAAAGAGCGAGCCGTCGAAACGCATCCGATCGTGACAAGGATAAAAGCAAAAAGTCGTGCCATTGTCAATATTGTTTTAGCGACACACTGAGCATCGTGTCGCAGCGACGTTTTACTTTATATAAAGGAAAAACATCTGCCATGAGTACATTTAGCACTAAACATTTTATTCCATTTCTCTTATCTCCGGGGTAATAAATAAAAAAGTCATTTTCCTTATCGACGTTATTTCTAGTTTTATTAGTAGCTTTACTTTCAAAAAGTATTTCTGCTTAAATATTATGAGTCAATCAGTCGCTGGTTGGTAATGCAAATACCGTAACCTGAACTATCATTTCACCTTTCTTTTTTATATAATAAGTCTATTATTCGAAAGACAATTGATCCGAAATTAAAGAGATTAGATATAATTATCATAAGGTGTATTCAACTTTTTTTTTATTTAGGTAGTCTATGTTTACCTCAGGTGACAATGTTGGCTATAGATAGAAACAATCGTGTATTTGTAGATCGTGATTTTTACACTCAAGTAAGCAAGCATATATAGGCTCGTATATATAGACTCATTAAAATATAAAGTTCACAGATTTCTCTGAAAAGGGAAGAAGAAAAAAAATGGGGAATCCAAGTCGAGATTGTCATAAGAGTCGAAGCAGGAGGCTGCATAAATGTTTTATAAACATTACTATAAATATGCAAATGACAGTGTGTCCGGCAGAGTGTCGCTGGCATAAATTATGCATTGAAATACGCCAAGCGCCATAAAACGCATCGATAATGGAGCAAGGGGGGAGGGAAGGACAGAGGGAGAGAGAGTCTGGCAAATATTCGCGCTTTGGAATGTCGCCGACGTTGGCTCGCGCGAGACCAGGGCTGCCATCCTTTTTTTTTTTACAAATATCACCCCGGCCCGTGTTACGGACTAACGCCCTATTAGCATATAAATCCGATGGTCAACGCTTCGATGCTAAAAATAATCATTTGCATAATCGGGGAAGAGGTTGCCGCGAGGAAAAATCCTCCTGACCCGAGACGCGTCCATTATGCCCCTCGCCGACGACTTCTCTTATGCATTTTTCAGACGCCATTATATAACCGGCCAAATGATATCGTTCATTCTTTCGTCCTTCGGCTTTTCTTTTTCTTTTTTATTCCGCCGGTTTGCGCCAGTGCGCAGCATTGAAAATCGCCGGATATCTGATAACGAAAAATTTTGCGATCTGTGCAATGATAAATTTTGATAAGATTGCCAACGGTTACGTCATAATCGTAAATTCGAACAATTAAAAAATCGAAACAATTTCTGTGTAATGGCATAAGTGTCTAACGATCGGTAACTTTAGTAACAAAGTTCGTACGGTATATTAATAACACTAAGTTGGTAATCGGTCAATGGCAGCTTATCTTTATTGCCAGCTATAGGATATATATGATGACACGGCTGAGATAGATCGGATAAGAGGTGGCGAAAGTTTTGAAGAAATGAAAAAAAAAAGCGAGAGAAAGAGCGGAAAACGCGGAAAAGGAAGTGAAAATCCGTAGTGGATTAGTGCTGTCATTCAGTATACGGTAATTTTATTGCAACGCGCACAAATTTCATTCACTTAAGCTGTTGGCATCGATCAAACGTGTCAGACTGACGCTAAAGTTCAGAGAACTGGACGGAGTAATTGGAAAATTATGCTAATTGACAGCCTTGCCTGATAAGGCTTATGATACGAATTTACAATGAGTTCGCAGCTGAATCGTAATAGAAGAATTTGTTATTTCAAAATCAAATAAGAAATATTTCAGCTATCTCAGCTATTTATATATTATACATCTATATATACCAACAATTTCATTATAAAATTAATAAAGTTTCTTCGTGAAGTACTTTGAATTCATAACTTTTTTAAAATTATTAAAATTTATAAAGTGCAATTGTAATTATTAATAAAAATTATTTCATCTCTACAATTCGCTACATAATTTAATAATTTTTCACTTTGGCACAATAGCACGGCTGTTTTCCTTTATGCATATAGAGAATAATTTCAGTTCAGGTTATAATTTTATTTAACAAATACGAAAATCAGTCTTACTTGTGAGCATCGTAAAACATTACATTCTCTAACACCTCGTGCTGTATAGATTTAAAAATTTAAAAGTATATAGAATATCATCGGTAGTATTATCTTCTTATTGTTCAGAGTAAAACGGTAATGTAAAGAGTTTCTCGGGCTTTGTATTACGAAATGGATCAATACCTATTGTAAAAAAGAATTATGTAGAGGTGAGATTTTGATTTTTGAATTCACAAATCAAGACTGCACTCTTTGTGAACATTACAAATCTTAAAGTAGGAGCAAACAGAGAGAGAGAGAATAGCAGGAAATCCGTGGATAACAGGGAGCTCAGCTAAATGTTAATTGCAATGCCAACGATAATAGTAATAATAATAATAATAATAACAATAATAATAATAATATATTAATATTTATGCAGGCATGGGCGGCCCTCGAACGAGGGTAATTATGAAGTTTGCGGAGAGAGCGAGAGAGAGAGAGAGAGAGCTGGAGGGTAGAGGTAAGGGAGGGAGGTTACGGCGGACGTGTGACTGCGGAGGGGGTTAAAGGTAGGTTAAGGTGTTAAGCTCGGAGAGAGAAGAGCCGTATAGCGGCATCGTCCGCTACGCTGCATATATATAGTCGTCGTATA
>UELV01071572.1:12314-28762 GCA_900490015.1 Megastigmus stigmatizans
GGGGGGGGAGCGCGAGAGAGCGGCTTGGGCTAAGTGTCACGAGTTTGGAATTTCGAACAGATTACAACGAATTTCGAGTAGGGCGGACGGCGGCGGCAGCGGCGACGCCACCCCCCTTCCGCGCTTAATCTTAAATATAATAATCTTAAAGCTGACTGCACACCGCACACCTTCGGATTGTTCCGCCTGTAATCTTGATCCGCCTGTACCACTGCTGCTGCTAAAGTTTAGCTGGGACATTTTTCCCTTCAGCATGTGTCTTTCGCGCTTCTATATGTGTACGTTTGTCAGTTGATGGGTGGCAATCAGATCAATACAAGGACTGCAGATAAATGCAGGTCGTAATGAATGGTTATTTGGCTGTGTTAATCAAAGGTATAAAATAAATCTTTGTAAGCGTGCAAGCAAAAGTTTTCAATATAATCAAGCTATTAAGAATCGTTTTAGCATCTGCGATGTACGTGTAATTAGATAATATTCCGACACGCTGAATCTAAAAAGAATTTAAATCTATTTTTGAAGTATAAAAGTTTTGAAAGTACCTAAATATTAATAAATATCCAAAAAGATCTTTCATTACATTACAAGATTAAAAAGTTACATTCTAGCTATTAGGTATAAAATATGAAATTTGATTTATATATAGCTTTAAATTATTAAACATTAAGAAATATTACTTATGTCGACTGTAATCTATTATAAACTGACAAAGATTTTTCTATCATTCTTAGACTGTAAGACCGATAGAAAAATCTTTGTCTGTTTATAGCTTTAAATTAGATTCAATATTGAAAAACAGATCGATATTTACACGAAAGTGTGTATATTTGCTGCTCAAGTCGCTGCAGTCGAGTCTATTTTTATTGAAGTAAATCCTAACTCCGAACAGAGCAACCTCGTTTTTATTTTTATTCTTTACGCAATTATCGACGAGTCCACAAACACTGTCAATGTGTCACTGACCGATAATAATCGTCAGCTTTTTATACGGACTAAAATAAAGTTGGACTACAGCTTTTTATACTGAAATCACAATCACGATTTCCCCAAAGACAATGGGACGCAAATACTGCAGCAGAAGGTCTCGGTGCAGAATTATGCGTCTGCGGCTAATTAAAACGTCAAATCAAAGAGGGGGAAATCTGCAGCAGATATATACAGAGTTTAGGGGGACAATTGCCGCTTGAGAGAGAAACAGAGAGGGAGAGAGAGAAAGACACACACACAAACAGCGCCGTCGGTGGCCTGCAAGCTTGTCTATGTATTTGCTTGGCGACTTGCCGTGCGGCGCATTAAGCCACAAGCTTGCAAGCTGCAAGAGCTGCAAGCTGGCCAATCGTCGGGGCAAACACACTCGTTCGGTCCTCTGATTGACGCCCAAGCCGACTGCATAATTCCTTTGGCTGAATCACCTCGAATCTCGAATCGCTATTTTCTCTCTCTCTCTCTTCCTCTCTTTCTGTGTGGATACAGTCAGTCCGCGGTGCAGTATAGGCTCGAACTCGTCCATTGTGTGCCGTTATTTATCGAACTGACTGCTCTGTTTGGCCCTCGACGAGAAAAATAATGCGGCTTAATTGACTTGCGTGCTCGCGGTGCGAAACCTGCAACACTGTTATATTTGAACAAGCAATCACAGAAAACCTCATGCTGTTTTTGTCAATTTACAAAGTGTGATTAGTTTATGGATTGGCGATAGATCAATATTTTTCTTCAAACATCAATTATTTCTGATCTCATGCTAAAAATGAGTCGTTCCTTTATGTGAGTGACGGAGCAAATAATGGAAGTTATCTGACTACCCTCGGAACCTAATAATAATTTGTAAGTTTAATTAACGTTTACAGTCCTGAGTTGGTTATGTGAAGGAAGGATTTGACATTCACTTCGAATCTACTCCTTAGTAACATATCTCCAATTAATCTGCGTTCTTGCAGCAGAATATTCTTGAAAATACTTTATTTTTTATGATTTATATAATACAATTATACAGCAATTTCCATTTTGCTCTTATGCAGTCTCATAAATTGGACGAATTGTAATGTTTATAAATCAAACGGTTAAATGTAATTTTAATTCTTAATTTGACTACTGCGGCATGATGATGCATCACTAATAAAATGTTTATTATGCTACAATTATACATCAATACCAATGACATTAAGTCAATATTACCATAATATATTAATATAATTTTACAAATTAGCCAAAAAAATGAATAATACCTTGAAGCGAATTCAATAATATAGTTTAAATAGACATGTATAATTAATTAAATACTTAGTGATAATTAGATTAAAATTTTATTTTGACATAAATAATTTCACTGACACAACTACAAATCAGCCTCGAATATCCTATTATTTTCCGTTTTAATTCTGAACGGCATTTTTAATTGCGTTTAAATAAATGTATTGATAATTTACCCGTTGAATTAAATAAAGCTAACTTTGAACATTTCGGATTATTTATTAGTTACTGCGATACTTTTGGCATAGGATTCTACACTGTCCATCGAAAACGCGATCTCCTTAATAATACAAATTTTCTTCCCAAGAGACAAAGTTAGATTATAGACTGATCAATGATTGAAGCTAAAGCAAAATCTGTCGATTGGAACACTACAAAGTTAAGGGAATAATTAAATTATTTATCCATCTCTAGTAGTACATTAGTAAAATTTCAGCAATTTTTTAAGTTTGGAGTTTATTTTTTAATGTATAATAATACTATTGTATAAAAACTGAACTTTTTAAAACAAATCCTGTATAATAAAGATTTTTCATATGATTCCTTAAAATTATATCTCAGACGGATGATAATGTTTGTTAGAAAAAAAATGTTGAATTTTAAAACTCTTGTTTTTGTATCAGTTGTAAAAATCTTTATTATTTTTTCGTAAAAGGGAATATTATTTATTCTTCATTATTCAACATTCATTTTTTTACAAAATATATTCTGCATTATTATATAGCTTGTTTACGAATTGTTGAATATAGAATTGAATTCATTTCTATATCATATCATGACACAGTAGATTGATTACGTTCTGTAATTCGTTTTTTATAGTTCTTTTATTTGATTTACATACGCTTTATTCCTAAAAAGAGAAAACTTCAATTAAAGCAGGAATAATATTATAATTACAGATGAGATTGTTTACAGAGAAATATAAAAGATAAAATGGCATGTAACGCAAATTAGAGCCACTAAAAAACGAATTAAGGTATACGAGAAAATCGACTCCGCTATCACCGAACATTAAAATTCAATTTAAATCAACTGAAAAAAGTTAAAAATATTGAGTTCAGGAAAGATATTGATTGCAAGAGACGAAAAGTTCATTCATTGTTCGTTAGCAATGAATATGAATTGATAGTAAAATAATTTCGTTGCTTCAATGTGAATATCTATTCTGGAAAAGAAACAGTTAAACCAATTATTGATGACCTGCATATGACTTGCAATAACGATTACTGTATAAATGTGTATCAATATACTTTGCAATAAACAATTCATTCTATGTAATTATATAATGGCATTGCTTACATTATTGAAATTATACTACAAAGTGCAAATCGCTCACTCATTTACCAATTTAGTCGGTATCATTTTTAAGAAAATTTTAAGAAAATTTTCCCTTACACAGCAACTACAGGGACGATTTAATTTCTACTGTAATTTGTACACAGAACTTGACAATTATTTCATTTAATTTTTCAATATTACCTATAACATTAGTAATACTCAATACTAATATTATTAAAGTAATATACGTGACGATCGAATAAAATTTTCTTCAAAAATCGGGATTTCGCAAGTTTAAAATTCATTCGTTCATTTTCCCTTTATTTAGCATTTTGATACAAACGTATTTGCAGAAAACTAACCTCGCGAAGTCTATCGGTAATTCAATCATACACGAGTGAGGACCAATTAATTCGACGTGCAAGACGTTGATGGAGATGGTGTTCAGACCAGTGCTGCTTGTCACATTTTCAAAGCGCACCTAGGATGATGATTTGCTTAGGGCAAATTCGAGAGATTCTTGGTATTCGATGCGATAGAACCTGCATATAGTCTATATATATCGACCGTATACCGTTAGCGACGCAAGGCTCACACACTTGTCTATTATTATTGACAGTTCGATATATAGCTGCACGATGAATTTGTCGATATCTTACGTTATAATATCCTCCCGAAAGTATCTGGGCATTTAATTCTCCACTCGATATCATGTGCGATTTTTCCAGCGATGAAAATCCACAGAAAATAACTAACGAGAGGAATTTCATCCAGGTTGGAAATAAAGCACGAGGGTGGACGCGGTAGATTATGAGCAAACGGGCGTGAAAGCGGTAGTAGAAAAAAGGGTAGTAAGGAAGGTGGAAGGAAACCCAATGTTTTAGAAATATGCAACAAGCGTGCATAAAGGATAGGGGGGTAATAGGCATTGTGGTGTCTGCAGCGGGAGAGGAGAGGCGGACATAATCGATAGGGACGGGGGATGGGAAGGCTATCAGGAATGTTGGCTAATAGTTCGGCGCCTTGTATACACTGAAAGCGCGCGCGCGGGCGGCTGCTTCCGATAACGATGAATTATCCCTGGCGTTGGCTCGAGGAGAGAGAGAGAGAGAAAGACCTTTGTCGCGCCAGCTCATCTATATACGTATATAGCTATCCGGCTATCTCTCTACATGTGCATCTCTCTGTGTGCGGGGGCGAGGCACAACTGTCTGCCCTTATCCTCTTCCCACCGGCCCCTGCTATATTCTGCTGTTGCTGCGTTTGGTCTCTGCGCGAGCTCTGTCGCTTTGCGTTTCTTTATCCGAGCGAGAATTTTTTCAGCCTCTATATAACGACCCATTTAGCCCCGGCGAACTCTGTCTCTACCGCCGCCGCTGCTGCTGCTGCTGTTTTTTCTAATTAAGTCGCGACCTGTGCAGCCTCTGATTCACCGATCTATGTGTATACACACACTGTGTTCTCCGTGCACAAAGAATTATTGATTCGTCGGTATGGGGCAGAGGACGATACGCGCGTCGACCTATATTTTGCATCTATACACGAATTAATGGAGATTCGTTATGTGTATATACATGTATTTTTTTTAATCGCCTGCTGAGCGCGCGAGAGTAGGCTTTGTTTTTTCGTCTTCTTCTCACTCTATATATCTCTATCGCGGCTGTCTCCCGATACGCCTAGTATACCGAGCGGTATAGGTGTAATTAACCGCGGCGGCGGCGGCGGAACAAAAAAAAAAAAAGAAGTGAAATAGGGATTTTACGATCGCTCTTCTCGGATGTATGTGATAATACCGGTGGTATATGTATACCGTTACAAAGGAGGAAAATTTTAATGCTCCGAGGGACATCGATTAGCCGCGATCTTTAAAAGAGAACTGCCTTTCATAAAGAATAGACAGTCGTTGCGGAGGTGTCACAATGTGTGCAGCGCGCGCTACAGTTTACTCGTCGCTCCTGCTGCTTTTCGTGCTCAGCTCCTCTGTGTTTGCCCAGGATTTTCCGATTTTGGGTGTGTGTGTTTGTTGCGAGCGGGACGACTTTTTTTACGCTGTTTCTGTTACCCCTCGGGTTTGCCGTAGGGCTTGTTTTTAAAATGTCGAAAAGAGACGGTTTTTGCACGCGCGCGCGAACCGATCAGTGAATGAAGGTCGGCAAAAGTTTGGATTTGATATAATTTTGACGGGAAACCGGATTTGTATAGTGGCAGTGATTTTTCGCTATGGTGTTTAAATAATAGCGTTTAATTTTGTTGTAAAGGTGATTCGTTAATTGGTATGAATAAATTTTCAAAGTGAAATAACGGGCGTAAAAATACCGCGTTCGTGAACATTGATATATAGTTTCTTCAACCGGCATAAGTATACCTTTCAAGTTGTGTTTACTTAGAGCATAAACAAAAAATAAAGTTTTCACAATAAATTTTTAAACGCTTATAATAAACGACAAATAGTGAAAAACGAGAAACTGCTTATTCTTTTTCTACTGAAATATAATCCCGTTTAAATCACGCTGTAATTGCATTGATTCCATTAATATTGATTCCGCTCGCAAGAAAAAAGATAATTGTCGTCCCATAATCCATATTCCAAGATTATCCATTATAAATATTCAGGTTAAAAGGTTAGGCGCAGGCGTTTTAATGGCAAATATTGTGTAACGGATAGCCGTCGCCGGCTCGGGCATTCTCCTTTTGTTTAGCGTAATGCTGGCGCTACTTTGGCTGAGTTTAACGATACGAGCTGCTACTGGATGCCGAACAATATGAAAGATCTGAAAAACAACATTCTATCTTGTTATACCTATAATTTTCAGCAATCCAATAATGTATATTTAAGTTACATTAATTAGTTCGCTGCGTCCATGTGTGTGTATTATGCCATTAGCCGCGCAAGATTTGAAATCGCTTATTACTTTAGTCGAAATAGCTTTCTCAGCTCTCGAGGTCTGATAACATTATCAATTTTGCGGGCAATCGATGACGAAACGAAACGTCAGATCGAATTAGGTCATATAGGCATTTCGAAACGATCTAATTAGTATCAAATGAGTTTCGAATTAAGCGTAATCGAATTCTCTCTCTCAGCGTATACGATATTCCCATAACTTAGTATGCGAAAAAGCAAAAGTCGAGTTTTAATCAGTTTCGCCGCAATCGAAATAACGTATATAGCTGATCATTATTTTCGTAGGATCTCTAAGAGCTACCAATGAGAATCCGGACGACACCCGAGTCGTCGGTGGTTACCAGACAACCATCGATCAGCATCCTTATCAGGTATAATCATCAGAACCACTGTACAACCACTTACAACTCCCGGTATATATATAAACGAGAAAGAAAAATAAAACTCATCTGTCCTGTGCAGATATCGATACGCTACAGGGGCCGACACCGATGCGGCGGCGCGATCATCGCCGAGGAGTGGATCCTCACCGCTGCCCACTGCGTCAAAACGTACGTATACATCTACACCTATACACCATAACACTGGTACGCAAGTAATCAGTCCCGATTTCTCATATACATACAAATTTCTAATCCGACGCGCATATCCGCGTTGGGTTGTTAATGTCGTCGTCGCAGAGCCTCGACCCAGTACATCAGCATAAAGGCCGGCTCATCTACGCTGAGCGGCCGGGGACAGGTGATCGCAGCCAAGGATATAATCGTTCACGAGGATTACACGAGCCGCGTGTCCGACTACGACATTGCCCTGATTCAGGTGAGCGCTAGACTCTCTCATTCCTATACAAATACACCGTAGCTAGATCTGCCACTCACTAGACATAGAGAATATGAACGTCTGACCTCGCGGTGCCTTTCCCTCCATCACGATCGATGTATATATAATACAAATGCGCGCAGCTGGACTCGCCGCTGGAGTTCAACAGTAAAGTCCAGCCAATCGATCTGGCACCGCTCACCGATTATTACTCGGAAGGCACCAAGGCCTTGGTGACTGGCTGGGGTGTTCAGGAGAGCGACGGCGAGCTGAGCAATCATCTGCGCGAGGTCTCGGTGCCGCTAATATCCAACGACGATTGCGCGGAACTTTACGGCAGCCGCCGTATCACCGAGCGAATGCTCTGCGCCGGCTACGTTGGCAAAGGCGGCAAGGACGCCTGTCAGGTCTGTTTGCACCTCTCTTATTTCTTACTTCTGCTGTGGCTCTTAGCGCCCGCGCGACCGATTCCCTCTGCTTTATCGCCGCGATGAATCATCGCGCGACCGCCTTGGTCCGATACAAAAAGTATATTGCCTTGTATTGTACCCGGCGGCGGCCCATTCGGTGTTTCCTCTTGGAAAATCACTGCATTCGTTGTTCTTGCGCAACCTACGAGTCGTTAGAATTCGGGATCTGGATAAAATTGTAGGCGCGCGAGCAACTTTATTTTTGCTCACAACAATAACTGGTCGGTTTAGCTTTCGCTCGATATTCAAAGAGTATAGAAACGAGCCGCGCGCGTGGGCAGACACTTTATTTCCACTCCAAATATATATATAAGGTAATAGACGTGGCTGCGATCGGGGCGTTTTTTTTTGCTGGGGATGACGGGTAGGTTATATATGTAGGGGAGGGGGTTGGGTAGCTATGGATCTCTCCGGGTGGAAAAATATGATATCGAGCGTAACCAGTAAATTCTGCTTTGGCCCCGGCCGTTGTTTTGGTTTTGCAGGGTGACAGTGGGGGTCCGCTCGTTCAAGGCGGAAAACTCATCGGAATCGTGTCCTGGGGTTACGGCTGCGCCGAGCCCAACTATCCCGGAGTTTATACCCGGGTCACGGCTCTGCGCTCCTGGATCAGCGACAAGATCGACCTCTAAACGTCCCGCACAACACTCCTGCGCACTAACAATTACTCTTTCTTTTATACCCTGGGACCTGTCCGGATGAGCTGTGCGTCCTTCGTTCTGCTCCTCTCCGGCTGGCTGATTCTCCGTTCGCTACGCTTGTATAGGCTTCGAGGCCTCGTGCGAATAAATTCCATCCCGATGACGGCCGCACTCCATTTGCATATGGAACATTTTTGTATATTTTTCAATAAATCTTTATCAATTGGATGAAAAGAAAAGAGGAGAGTGTAGAGCTATTTTTGTACATCCTTCGCCCATACCTTCCATATCCAATTTTATTTTTTCTGTTCTAAATAATTTACTAGACCAGAACATTCGGTAAGAACTTATAATCAGAAGATTGCTATTTTATAAAGATTAGTGAAAGCTGGATTAATTGTATTAGAACTGGTAAGTCTTCTTCAAATAATTCTTAGCAAATCTTTCTATAGCATTTTATGTTCCTTGCAGTGATCCATTTGAAATATAAAAATTGATTGTCTTTCGTTGATCTAATTAAAAAAAAAAACAAATACTTAATCCGATACGACGAGGATTAATAGAAACGTACATCGCTACTATATACTTTTAGCAGTCACAGTACGGTAACAGGTTTTCATTCCTCCCCCTCAGAACCGCTAATATCATCAAAATCGCCCAAGTGTAATTCAACATTTGTCTTTGCTGCAACTCTATAAACATTTATAAATTCCAAGAATTTGGGCTATTCGATTAGCGATTCTGTAGGTAGGAGAGAGAGAACGCGAGCGATCGAGAGACAAAGGTATTAACAACGTCGTTGTCGGAATGGGTGATAGCGCTTGGTCGCTTGGGCGCGAAAGCAGTTGGCGTTGTTGTCCCTCGATGCTTTCCTCCATTCTCTCTCTCTCTCTCTCTCTCTCTCTCTCTCTCTCTCTCTCTCTCTCTGTGTGTGCGGCGGCGGCGGCGGCGGTGGCGGCGGGCACAGATCGTAGGAATGGCAGGAGCGTAGTTACTCTTCCGAGTGCGCGCGCTGGGGTAATTGGCATTATGGCCGCCGGTATAATCGATAATACGCGCTCTCGGACTATCAGGAATGTTGGCTAATAGTTCGGCACCTTGTATACACCCCAGGCTCGTATGTATACACGGCCATCCTGCAGGGCTTCCGCTCTAACAATGAGTTATGCGTCCTGGGCCGGGGCTGTGCAGCCATCCAGTCAGGGCTATACCTTTGTCGCGCGCAGCGTTTACTGCACCACCTTGGCCACACCACCTTCTCTCTCTCTCTCTCTCTCTCTCTTCTCGATCTTTCGCTTCTTCGGCCCCTCGCACACATATGCACCGAATTCCCGCCGTAACAAAACTCATCTCTCGCTATTACCGCCGACTAATTCGATCGACTCGGTTTTATTTTATGGAATAAGTTCGCGTGCGCATAACTTGGATTCGATAAAATCAACTTGATCTCGATGATTCCGTCTTGCTGTTCTGCAAATTCAGTTTTTGTTCGACTTTATTATTTATATTATAGACCTTCTAATGCGATGCGTAATGTTAATATGCGTCCATTAATTTTAAATTCCCAGAAATTTTAAAAGTAATTAGAAAACAGATTATATTCTTATAAGGGATGATAAGAGAAATCGCAATGGGTGAAGAGTGCACATCGATTTCCGCGATTTTTTAATTTCGTTTCATTTGGCTGGTTTATTAATTTACCATATAACGGACGAGGATTTCTTTTATGAAATATCTTGATAACTAACGGACAGTTCAAGCTACTTGATGGACTTTTAATTTAGTTAAATTTCGCTTCGATCAAACTACATTACTATAATCCTTTATTCGCTAGAGTTCAATTAGAAAATCACTCGATTAATTAAATTCTTCGTTAACGATAGTATTTGATGTTTGTACAAAATTAGTCTTCAAATTATATAATTGATTTTCGTTCCCTTGCTTTTTCTAATCCACTAAACTGAGAACTTTAAATTATCAAACTTTATTTAATGAACAAATGGTCTGTTTAATCCGAAAGAAGAATGTAAGCAGCAATTAATTTTAAGGGGATTAAGTTTTAAGGTAGTGCCAGTATATTTTTCATTGATTAAATTAGAATTTAAATTAATTGTACTTCGCTATTTATAATATAAATTAAATTATATACTTTTCGAAAAGACTATTAATTATAGAGATGCAGTTACATTATCTACTCTCAAGAAATTTTACATGGTCATTTTTGCAACGTCAGAAAATAATTGGTAAAACACGGTTCCGTCATCCATTTAAAGAAAATGCCCGCGAGTGAAAGCTTAAAATATGCTCGCGCGATTGAAACAAAAAAGGTCGAGAACATAGAGCCAGCTGTAGACACATGATAAAGCACTTGCGCGATGAAACCGCGGATATACTGAAAAAGATATATGCATTATGCATGTGCATCACGATCACTGACACTTGCGCCTCGTTCGATTAGCGAATTCCGTTTGATTATATTTCTTGCCATTATCAATTTATTTTAAACGCTCGCTTATTCGGATGTTCCTTTTAATCTATTAGAGAGCTAAAGCGAAAAAGGTGTACAGCTGAAAATTAATTAACTGAGGAGTAGAAGTTTTGACAACGTCTGTTATCTTTTAAATATAATCGTAGGAATTGTTAGGATTAAAATTTTTTTCATCAAAATGATATATTTCGATTTCGGAGGTTTCAAACATGTTTTTGCGATGTTATCATGAAAGTTATAAGTCATCGTGAAGGATACTGTTTTGGTCTTGACCTGCCATTGCTATTATGCCTTTGATGATGGACTTGTTTAAAACACGCAAGGAAAGAAATAATAATAAATCAATAATTAATGAAATAATTAATTCTGTTTTAGAAATAATAATAAAACTTTTTAAAATTACACAACTGAATTTATATGAATTAATAAATTATTGATTTATAATGATTCGTAAAAAGTTATAGAAATTAATTTTGAAAAATAGGAATTTTGTAGTTGCACCGCGCATTTAGTAAAAATCGCGTGCAGGGATTTCAGTATAAATGCTTTTATGGTTTATAAGTCAAATCTTATCTTGTCGTCATCAATTGTTCGTCATAGTTCGAATAAATCACAATAAACTTTAGTTTGAATAATTGTTTTTTTTTCTTTTATTCGTATATTGTTTTTTTTCGTATCCAGCACATGTATCGACATATTTTCTCTCTAACAGATATAAACGATATTTTTTCATAGTTTATTCGAAAAACTTGATGTGATTTCTTTTCCATCGATGTCATATCTTTTGACGAATTGATAAAAACACTGTATATCGAAGTCCTCGCACATTGTAGATATATACTAAATTTGATCGGTTATATATTCGCACTCAGCGCGATATAAAGAAGCATTAAAAAAGACAATGCCTAGCTCATTCTCTCTCAATTTAACCTCTCGAATTATTTAATATTTTCTATTTGCAAGTTATTGAAGCAGATCGTCCCAAGTTTATAAAGAATGCACACTTTGATCACTCGATCGATTGAATAGTTAATCCCCAGTCCCAGCCATTTTCCAATTACACTTTTCGACAGCCGCCGCGGCGCTTCATCGAATTAATATTAACTCCCGTATAGCTGGGCTTTTAAAAAAAAAGGGAACAGAGGTAGAGCGAGGGAAAGAGAGAGAGAGAGAGGGAGAGAGAGAGAGAGAGAGAGAGAGAGAGAGACAGAGAGAGAGAGAGAAGTAAAATAATAAAAAATAGATGGTAAACAAGCCGGTAATCTACGGCGGCGGTGGCTGCCGCTCGGATATACAAACCCGCGTGTATATGGGGGGGGGTCGAGTGTATGCAGGTGAAGAAAAATATACGCGAGCACAAGCATGAAATAATCAGCTTGGCGTTTGTTATACTCGCTGGCGCTTGCGCCGGTGCGCGCACACCTATTTCGTAGCAATTTTTTCCCTAGCCTCTGCGCCTCCATACATCCCTAGAGGCCTCGGTATAGTAGCAGCTCGCAAAACCGTTCGACGGGTTACACCTCCGAGCCCGTCCCGACGCTTCCGGCTCCGCTCGCAGAAAGACACGAAATTGAAAATCCCACGAGTGGCTGGAAAACAAATTTCCCCGCTTTCCGCGTTCTATAATATTATACAAACTTGTCGAGTAGCGAGAGAGACAGGGTGAAATAAACGTAAGACAGGCGCGCGCGTGCGTTGCCGAGGAGCAAAATAAAAAGCGGCAGAGAAGAAATCTTAGACGCTCAGGGTTGTATAGGAAAGAAAGTAGTAGTCAGAGGCGTAACGCGGTCGTCGTCGGTCCGACTAAATAAAATTATATTATGTCCAAAGCAGGAGAATGTCCCCGGGCATTCTGCATCCTACTCTCGGTGTACAACATCCGCATGTGTATGTACATGGATAGACGCGCGCGTTGGATAATACCCCGAGAGAGAGAGAGAGAGAGAGTCGCTATGTTTTTGCGAAAAAATCGATACATCCGTGACCGGGCGAGAAATGTCTGTTTCCTTTCGCGCACACACACGGACGCACGAACACACGAGTAGGTTATTTCTCTCTAGTGCTGTGCGCAACGCCCGTAGTTTATTCGTTATCTAGATTCGCGAGTGGGCGAGCGAACGAGCGAGAGAGTGAGTGAGAGAGAGAGAGAGAGAGAGAGCGCGCGCGCCTTTCGGATTCCGACAACGGTTTCGACTGCAATCTCCGTGAAATTGGAAAATTTCAACACTGACAGACGAATTGCTTATAGGCGAGTTGCGCGCGTCCCGGCAAAATAATATTGGACCGCCGTGTCGGTGCAGCCAGTGTCTGTCTGTGTGTGTATATGACGTGTGTGTCGGCTTTTACGCCGTTCCGATCATCTCTTACGGGGCCGAGAGAGTATTCTCGTTACGATCGAGCCGCGCGTGTATCTTGGACGCCGACATGTGTCCGAGAGAGCGCGCGCGCGTGCGACTCACCGGTTTTATACGCCAATCGCAGTAGGTTTTATTAAAAGAAGCCGGCCGCGCAGCTGGATATACGATCTTGATCTTCTGATCCGAACTCCGTGCACTATACGCTACATCGACTTTATAAAATAGCTTCCATCATTGATATTACTCGCATCGCTGTGCATTTGTTTGTTTGGGGGATAGCGGGTGACGCGGGGAGGAACAAAAGCGGACAAAAAAAAACGGTGCAGGACGTCGAGGCTGTCTTTTAGTGCCGCTGTGTGGGAGAGAGTGTGGATTGTCGAGTGTACGCGAGCGGTGCATTGTCGGTCTGGCTCGCTCGTGGCCGTTGTGCAGGAATGACAGTGACGAGGCCAATTATTCGGAATCGGAAGTCCGGCCATAGGTCCGATAAATTAAACGCGGCTTCGCGGATCGTGTGTCCGTATTTATGACTTATCGTTTTCTCTCTCTCTCTCTCTCTCTATCTCTCTCTCTCGTGCGCGTATAAACGTGCACGTGCAACGGCGCCAATCTCGTAGCCCCGGCTATAATATGAATATATATCGCATATCCGCATTGCCGGGACGCTCGTACGTTAATTTATGCATAAAGCGCGGCACTGCAGCTCGGCGAGCGACGGTCAACTCGTAAATAGCTGAATGAACGCGAGGCGCGGCCGCTGTGCTGCTGCTGCTGCAACCGGAGGTGAGGTAGGGGACGATATTAAAGTTGGGAAACGAAAAGCCCCCCCCCCCCCCCCCCCCCTGTAATGCCGGACAATTACGACCGGCCAGATGCTCCTTTCAGCATCTTTATTGGGGCTATATCTTGCGCTCAAGGAATGTGGATCGCGGTCATTTGGCTTTTACTCCCTCGATCGTCAATTGTAATGAATGAGCCGATTATTTGATGGGTGAATCGCAAGGGAAATGCTCGAACGTGGCCTATTGTTTATATCTATTTGACTGCGTGTATCTTGTCGAAATCAGTAAGTGCACGAATACCGGGGCGAAAAATTGACTGATGTAGAAAATTTGATTTTCATATAGGTCTTACCTACTATATTGTATGAACTGAGTGTGTCAGTGGCTAACCAGCCCCCAATTGTTACTATATTACGATGCAATATTTAAGTAGTAATGAATTCCTTTAATATAAATAAAAGTTAATTAAATGATTACTGGTTTCTCTGGTTGAGAATTGATGTTGCTACCCTAAATAAATAAACAAATAAATACTTTATTTATAATTATTGTTGAGCTCAATTATTTATTAAAACACTTTACATATATCTACATTTTTTACCATGCTTTGTGCATTGTGTAACTGCATTATGTAACTGCTCCGTCTCCCTCTGTTCGTTGTATTTTTAGTTATTTTATAAGGTGTTACAAGGACCTACGGTTTCTTTATTATGTGTCTAGGAGCCATGGAGTTGACGTAAATATTACAGTTTGCAAGCTTCGAAGGTGGTGTAAATCGTCACTTGAAAGTACTTAATTTCAGACGTGTTATACAATTAAGTAACCAACTTGACCATAGACATACAATTTGCACTATCGAGATCGTCGACAGCATTATAGAAACGCAGCGCTTTCGATTTCATTGTGATATTAATTCTACAAAATTACTTCATTTATACAAGGGGCTGTATCTGGTGCAAATGCCGAACGGGTTGACGACTCTCCTCAGCCAATTCAAGAATTTGGTAACCTGGGTGTAGACACCCGGGAACTCGGAGTTGTGGCATCCCGTAGGTACCGACATCACGCCTACGATCACGTCGTTATGGATCAGCGGGGCGCCTACGTCACCCTGCGAAAGGAATACACACATACACCCGTCTATATACATATTAGATAGAGGAAGAAAAGATCGATCCGTGCGCGGACGTCTTAAATTTTGCATCGCAGAGGGAAAAAATAAATAATGTAAAGGGCCAGGCAGGAGCGAGAGCTCGGCCATTTCGGCTACCTCCGCCACCGCCGCCGCCGCTGCTGCTGCTGCTGCTCGACTCCCCGGAGAAATGTAAATTTCGCTGAAAAGCTCTCATGAAGCTCCTAAATTATCAGGGCCTGACAAGCCAGAAAGGACGCGGACGTCGAAAATTCCTCGCACTAGGTCCTTTAAAAAGCGATTCTTAAGCTTCGAGCGCTGTACAGCAGCAACAGCAGCCGGTGAAGAAGGTGGCGAAGATAAATGACACGTTGCGCACAGAGCGTATATAAGCTGCTCTGCAGGCGTAGGTGCTTGTGTGGGTTTGTGTGTGTTCGGTATACTCACCTGGCACGTTTGCCGGTTCTCCGAGGTGTAGCCAGCGCACAACTTTCTGACCGTGTATGTGTGATGGCCGGGCTGCATTCCTTTAATACAGTACGATGAGTTCACGATCTCGGCCCCCGTCACGCTCAGCTGTGGATCGAAGCCGCCGGAGCCGTTCTGCACAAATACGCGTGGTCGTGTTTGTTGTATAATAAAAGAATGAGATGGACGAGGGAGAAATAGAGCTTGAGAGAGAAAGAGGGAGGGAGCATGGCAAAATAGAGGACAAAACGCCTGTTTACGACTACGTCGTTCCTCTGATACTATCGTAGGGGGGAAAGGGGGAGGGGGGGGGGGGGGGGGGGGGGGGGGGGCTTGAGTTAAGCTCGCGCGCTCTCGTTTCCGCGCGCGCGCAGAGCTCTCCTTCTTTTGCTTGCTTTTTTTGTTTAATGTGCCCAGCTCTCTCTCTCTCTCTCACTCTCACTCAGCTCTACCCCTCCACTCGCTCCACTCACTCCGGTGAGCTTTTATTCCTCTTTGTTTTTCGCGACGTTCTTTCCGCTGCAGTTGTGAAAGAAACCAGAGAGAAAGAGAAAGAGAGAGCTTTTATTTATCGATTGACGCGTACTTACCAGGAGCTTTTGCCAGCCAGTGGTTTTGAGCTGTTGGCCATCATTCATTTCGTAATACTTGCTCTCGGGCAGGAATAACGGCCGCGCCACGCTTCTGTCGCTCATCAGGAATTCCAATGCGTCTACCTGTTATACATATATACATGCACGGTGAATAAGAGAGTGTGTGTGAGTGCGTCTATGTTAAGAATTTTATTCAGCTTTTCGAACAGATGATTTTTATCACAGAGCGAGAACGACATATATATATATATATATATAGAGAGAG
>UELV01071575.1:2804-19059 GCA_900490015.1 Megastigmus stigmatizans
TATATATATATATATATATATATATATATATCGGAGAGAGATTTAAAGAGGAGCAGAGGCCTCCTTTTGGCGTATATAGTATATTCTCGTGTAGGCCGGGAATGAAGAGTGCGATTCCGCCCTCTTTTACCTGTTAGGGAGTCGTTGTTCCACTCCGAGCGAGTTTCCGCCTCCGCCGTCGTGCACTTGGTCATGTGTTTATAGAGACGCGAATAGATCTCGTTTAGTGTATTAATTTATAGGCAGAATATTCTGTGACTTTGCCTGTGACTTTTATGTTGTTCGAAAAAACAAAGTTCGATTTAGAGCTGTTTAAATTGCACTGTACTTTGTGAAAATTCTAAAATATTGCGGCCGTATGATAGAACCAATGGTCAAGTAGAGATTTTATTTCGAGTCAACGGCTTGAACAGGTCAAATTAGGAAATATTTAATTTCATCTATATTCCTATAATAGTACTGAATTAAACAATTGAACTATCATTTGAGATACAGTAAGCTTTTAGACGAACTTTTGACTTCTTTATATTAGAGCAAGATTTATTCGACGAATATATATATATATATATATATATATATACATGTCCTTCATACGAGGTTTTCCTAAAGATTTCTGAAATTAAATTTAATTTTTATGATTAAAGTAGGTCGTGCTCTATAAATAATTTTGTTTAAAATTGCCACCAACAATTAATAGCTTGTTATCATATAAAAATAGTTACATTTACACTACCGCGATAAAAACTTTCATTTTAAGATAAATAAACAGTTACACAATGCCGAAAAATCTCCCCATGCCAAAAATAAAGATCTCGAATAAAGAATTTTTTTATCAAAACGAATTTGATTAAAAACGGAATCGATAAAGCTATAACTAAAATGATTTCCAAGAATAGCGTCAAAGTAATTATATTATAGTATATATAAAGGTCCACATAAATTGATAAGATATACGTATATAGCAGTTCGGCAAGGCTGCAACTTATCTTTCCCCTCTATTCAGACCCGTTCACTTGCAACCCAACTAACTCAAAATCAATGGGGAAAAATCTAAGAATGCTTTTAAGACGTCTATTATGCAATAAGAGACGTTTATCACGTCGATGGATAGAAATGAGGTCCGATACCGCGGAAAAATCGTCCTCTCCCACGGGAACTCCACGCACATTTATATAGATATATGACGCCAATATATACGGACACGTAGCATCCATAGGGGGGTGGCGAGTACGCGCGCGTAACACCATAAAAAAAAGCAGGACAGACTGAGTATAGGGCGCATAAGACAATGGCAAGAGGAGAGAGATGGAGTCGCGAGTTTCGGCAGCCAGCCGAAATTTACGAGCCTGGAGCTGATGGGGTTTCCGTGTGCCGAGCTCGATCCTAATATCTTTACAAGCTTCGCCTCCTCTCTCTCTCTCTCTCTATCTTCGTCTTCTCATGGTGTGTGGGTGCTCTCTCCCTCAGGATGGCCATCGTGGAGACACAAAACTGTATTAAAAAGAGAGAGAGAGAGAGAGAGAGAGAGGATGAAGACAAAAAGGGACGAATGAGGCAGGGCACCGGAGGAAAAACTTTTACTGCCGCGCGAGAATGAAAAGTTTTTCGCGGAGAGAGAGAGAGTGAGAGAGAGAGAGAGAGAAAGAGAGTGAAGTAAAGGGAAGAGAGGAAATGAGAGAGTCGCTAGAAAATCAATCGACCCGCTGGGGCCTCTCGTCTTCGTATTACAGAAATTTTCACCGATGACTTTTGCGGGAATGGATGCCTTTTGCATTTTACCCTGTGTCTGTCTGTGTGTGTGTGTGTGTGCGTGGGGTTTAGGTCCTTTTCACAGAGATGATTTGCCGAGGTGAGCGAGTATATATATATATATATATACCGACATTACGCCATAACGAGAGATATTGTTGTACACTTTCCGGTGTTTACCAAACTCACGGCGAAGGCTGTGTGGTTTTCGCTCACAATATATAACGTATATGGGCGAATTAAATGATGCAAAAGCGCAGCAAAAGGTTTACAATGCTTTTCTTTTATGTCTGTAGCCAATAATAAATGAATAATCAGAATGAAAAACGACAGCACTATTTACTAGTGAAGCTTAAAATTCAAAAGTTATTATTACTAAAATGATGAATATAAATCAATTGATCAGTCAATACTCTTTTCCGCAGATTGACATTTATTATACCATATCATTTCTGGTTTGCGAAATGTATTACCATTATATGTGCGTTAACGTTTACGGCTTGTACAATGAATTATCGGTACTTGTAATGCATGCGAGTAGCTGTAACTATATACTATTGTTAATCAAGTCAATTTGAAATTGATGGAAAATTCCAAGATGCAGCTGCGACGTAATATTCAATTATTACGTGTAATCAGAATTGATTTTCACAACAGTCGGCCTTTGTAAGCTTATGATAATTTCCCATTGATTCTTAATGTTATTGTCTGTCTCAAATAAATACAGCCACATTTGTCGCAACTCGCACAATTCAAGGTAATCTCGTCTGCATACATTTTCATACACTTCTATAGTGTATTAAAGCTTTAAATCTATGCCTCGACCTGCAACGCTTCCGTTCATACGCTCACACAGTTTAATCAACTTATATATATCAAACATAATCAAATAAAACGCAGCGAGAAACTTTCGATTATTATTTACCAATAACATGGAAAACTAAAAGACTCGCTCGGTGGCAGCTCGGCAGCTGAAAGTGATTTTTATCATCTGCCTCAGCGCGGTAAACACAATAAATGGAAAATAAGTGAAGGCTCGCGCGACTATATGGGAATGGAAATGTCGCGCGGGCTATTATTTGCCCGTAGAATGATATAAAAATAGAGCGAGAGAGAGAGAGAGAGAGAGAGAGACGGTATATACGTGGTGGGGGGGGGGGGCTTGAGGGGGGCCATGACGCGCTGCGACTCTGCACCTGAAGAATATTGTTGGAGCTCGTCCCATTACCCAGCGGAATTGCAGGCGTGAAATGCAAAAGCAGCAGGCTCTCCTCTTGCAGTCCGAGCCAATATACACACTCACACACAGAAATAGAGAGAGAGAGCCGTCCTCCGCGAGCGCGAGCTTTTCACGCTCGCCTGCATCGCCTTTTTCTTCCTTTTTAGTCAAGGAGGTATACGCTGGAAAAAGGAGCTGGCGGCAGAGGAAGGAGAGGAGAGAGAGCGCATTACAATGAGCGCAACGACAATCGCGCACAAAAGACCGCGGCGGCTTTTCTCTCGACAGATCGTTCCTTTTATTATACGCGCCCCTAATTGCTTTAGCGTTTATTTGGAGAATTACCCGTTCTCCTCCCCCCCTCTCTCTCTCTCTCTCTCTCTCTCTCTCTCTCTCTCTCTCCCCGAGTTTTTGCAGATTTTGTTTGAGCGACTTTTATCGGTGACCAACAACGGAAGTTGGATCATAAGATTTCACGTTCTAGCTTCGGGAATGAGTGAATTTATACACGGAGAAGAGATGAATGTACGAAAAATTACTATGTTGCGTATCAAAGCTGTGATATACTCATTTTATGGAGATTTTTCTTATGTTCATAAAAAATATTAATATTCAACATAGCAATTTTTTTAGAAATTTATAGCCAAAATTTCTCTGTCCATAGTAACATTTGTTATGAACATAAGAAAAATCTCTATAAAATGAGTATATCACAGCTTTGGTACGCAATATAGTAATTTTTCGTATATTCATTTTAAATATTGATACATCATTTTTCTCCGTGTACTTGTTTCGTTGATATTTTGGTTAGTGTGTGAGATAAGAGTAGATTTTTTGTGAACCTTTGGAATTTGTACGTTTACTTTTAAATCTACGAGGCATTAGAGGCATAATTTTGAATTTTGATGGTATTATATTACAGGAGGTAACCTTTGAAGATTTGTCAGCGAGATGACACTACATCAGCTCCTGCAGATTAAATTTTTTTTCAAAATTACAAAAAGAATTGTTTATTGATCAAAGAACAGATATAAGCTCGACAGCCGCTATTAAAATTACATAAGTATAAAGTGGTTGAATTCTGAAAATCAAATTGTGTTATTATATTTTGCATTTAGTACACTTAAATCAATCGTTAACTATTTATCAAGATAAAATGACATTACAATGAAGTTTATATAAAATGATTTGTATATCTAATATAAGAATGAAATTAATTTGCCTTATGATATTTTATTGCAATGAATGTCACTAGTTAAATTTTATCTTGTTCCCTTTAATATAAGTTGATTATCAATGTCTTAGCTTTAAACTTGTTACTGTTAATAACCACCTTAAAAGTGGAATTAGATTTAAATGTTTCGATGAGAGCTTATTTAGTAATGTTTTCCAGTAATCTAGCAAGGTTTAGTTGTAAGCAAGTTTTTTAGTTATGTAGATTGCATCATACAAACTGAATATACTTCTTTGCGATGTTTATACTTTTGACCAATAAGTATTTATATTTCAAATAAAAACGTATGTCTTTTTATACAATATTCTTCTGAGAGCAGAGGCTGTTTTCATAGCCAAAACGAGCGCATCATTACTAGTCGATGTGTATTGGCAGGGCTTTTACACATTTTGTGTTAGATCTAATAATTTAATTATATAAATAATATACAAATATATAACTTTTGTACAAATTTAAAAGCACAGCTTTATGCTTACTTTGACTTGCTTCACCCTCACTCCAGTGAAAGTTTGAATAACTAGTGTTTTTACTCAAGGCTATACCGAAGCATGAAAGATCATGCTCCTCTTAATTCGGTTCAAAATAGTATATTACATTAAAGCGGGCCATTCCCGCACGAGTTGCGTATACTATTTTTTATAAATGAGTACATTAAACTCGACCTAAGATGCCTACTTAGCGTGCGTAAAGTCAAGTTTTACGCACTCAGTTATAAAATAGTGTATTTTGATATTAGTGCAATTAAGTGATGTTACCATCGTGTAAACATATATAAATAAATCGAGTTTTTCGCACGGACTGTTATAACATAATGTATAATATAATTTTCTGATTCATAAATTATTTATTTTCATTCTTACATTATTGAATTTTACATTGATATCACTAAAATCGAAAATTTCGCTCTCTGTGAATCTTTCAAGAACAAAGATGTTCAGGACTCCTAAAATTGACCTCTTTCCTCTCCTCATTCGGCATTCATCAAAATTAAAAGGCTACGAGGAGCAGAAAGAAACACTCAGAAGAAAGACCTTATTGGATCTAGAGGATTTTCCGTATATCACAATCCTTTCAATTGAACAGTAATTTAATTTGATAACCCATTATTCGAATCTACTATCGGATTATTCTTTCGGTTCAATAAACTAATACTATTTTGAGTTTTCATTAATCCTTTAGAATCAAAAGTCAAAAAATTCCTGAATAGAATATTACTTTTGACCAAAGAGGACCGTTATTTACAATTCGAATTTTTCTTTTTTCATATTGAGTGTATGTAAAAATTTCAAATATACGGTATATCGAGGATGTAAAAACAATCGTTTTATTGAGTACTTCAAGGTTATTTGACAACGTTAAAAAAAAGTAATTTTTGCTTTATCGTTCGTATAATTGCACTAAGATCTCCAATGCATATATTTTACAATAATAATAATCTCACCTTCTGCGTGACAATATCTGTCAGGGGAGGCTCGCCGATAAATCCACATTATCTCGCGGCAAATAATGAAATTATATCGGGAGTACTCCGGCCGGATATCAGCGCAAAATGCAATTAGAAATTTCTTTGCCCTACAAGGCCTGACGCGCGCACATCTATTTTTCTTTTCGTCTCTTGAATCTCCGAGCAATCACCATGATTAGAGAGGCTTGTCGGGTCAATAGCAAGTGTGTCGATACCCGCCAATTATGGTTAATAAGGGAAAAGGCGCGGAGAGAATGAGAGAGAGAGAGAGAGAGAGAGAGCTGTGGAGGTAGAAGAGAGGAGGAGGGGATAATTATTGTAAAAGCCCGGGGTCTATCAATCACGGAGGACGCGAGCGACGAGGAGTTGAGGGGCTTCGGTCGGAGGCTATAAGAGAAACCCTTGAGACGATAAGAGGCCGATAACGTTATCTCTCTCAGGCCGAGTGCTGCTGCTGCTGTTGCTGCTACTGCTACTGTGTATATATATATATGTGTGTACACCAGTTTCGAGGAGAGCCGCGCCTCGTGTATATACATCGTCTCCTATACCGCACTTGATCTTGGCGCCAGAGGATAGCCGCTTATCGGTATATGCCTCCTGGACTCTGCTTCTTCATTTTTTTTGCGCTGGCGCGGCCCAATGATGCTCTATTTCTTGGATAGACACGGCACGGCAGCAGCTTTTTTCTTATGCGTGCGTACACACGTTGGGGTGTATATATAATGTACGACAGACTGCGGGAAAAAATTGATTTTCTCGTCTGCCGCTGTGTTTTCTTTCTGTTGCTTTTTTACCGTTTCGACGAAATTTATTATTAAAGGAGGCTCGTGCATTATTTTTACGTTAACGCGACGGTTTGACGAAAGAATATCGGATGCGATAACGCGAATGAATGAAAGATGATTGTCGGTGCGGTACGATGTGACGTTCGTTTATAAAGACCGTGCGCAATATTTATAGTTAGCATCGTACCGTAAATTCGTGCTGAAAATTGTTCGCGGTTCTTAATATATGTAAGTGGTTAATACTAAATCTTATAATGAATATAAAAGCATTATCTGTGGAGAATGTAGGTTTATGCAGTTTACGAACCTGAAAATTACGACGAAAATTCAAGATTCTTTTGTAATAAAAAAATCTTCAAATTCGTAAAATTTATTAAACGTGAAAAATGAAGCTGCATATAAAACTTTGTTTATAATTTTATTAAATGCTTAACGTGGTTAAAGATGTCATGTACAATTCATTTAGAGATTTTTTTTTTTCAAAATGATGAAAATCACATAAAGTGTAAAGTTTAATTAGTATGAAATCTATTTCGGGTATTACACTCCATTTAAATTTCACGTTATGGAAATCGTTCATTTTTAATGGAGGCTCATCACAATCAATCGTACGAATTGCGTAACTGTGTATAATTATAACAATATATAATCTATACCGATAAAGATAATAAAATAGTCGAGTAAACCCGCAGGAGTAAGATTAAACTTTGTAATTTGAAATTACTTACGTATTCGGAATTGCGAGTAATTCCGCGTGACAAATAATGAATCTATCTATATTCAGCGTCATATCGAGTGTGTAACGATCGACCCTTTTCTTAAATTTTCGGATAAATTACTTATAATAATGAGTTGGAAAAAGTGAATTATACGCGAGAACTCAGCTCGTAATCTCTCATTCTCCTCTATACTTCATCCTTACAATAAAAAGAAGAGAGCTATCGTTGTATATTTTTTTTTCATGTCTTCTGACAAAGAAAGAAGAAGAAGAAGAAGAAGAAGAAGACGAAAAAGGAAAAACGAAGAATTAATAAAGAAAAGCTGGCTATAGGCAAGTCCTTCGTCGTCAACTTTATACTATCTTATCGGTTGGTCGAGCGCGAGCAATCCTCCGTCGAGTTCCTTAATCATAAACCTATTTCCAGGCGAATGTCGCTCTTGACGACAAACAGTCGTTAAAAAGGTAACGAGGAAAGTGTATAGTAGCAAAGCGATGCAAAGGCCGCGTGAGCAGCAGAGCGAAGACTCGGAGATAAATTTGTTGCGTTTTTCGGGTGGTGGGAAGGGGGGGGGGGCGTCGGGTAGATTAGCAGTCGATAAACGCAGAGAGTGGAGAGAGAGAGAGAGAGAGAGAGAGAGAGAGAGAGAGAGAGAGTCATATACAGGGTGCGCGAGATAGAGAGCAGGGGTCGTTCTCACGCAGCAGCGGCGACGCGTATATATACAGCGGGATACGGATACACGCTTCGGGCTACTTCTTGCAGGACTATATACGGCGGGTATACGCCGAGTGCGGCTCGTCGCCTCGAGGCTCGTTCAGATAAGCCGCAGTCCGCCTCTGCTTCACTGCACTCTGACATACACACACACACACACACACACACACACACACACACACACACACTCTCTTTCTCCCTCTACGCTCGCGCATCCCCTTCTGCCACGTTTGCAAACCCTATCTCGGCTCTCCCTCTCTCTGTCTCTTGTGCTTTCTCCTTGTGCACCTATATATGGTATCCCTGTCGTTCTACCCTCGCGGTGCTGCCTGTGCTACGTTATGTATAAGTGGTCCCGGAAAGCCCAGTGGGCCAACACCGCGGCCGTCTCCGCTTCTTCGACGTGACGCGTACTCTCTTGCCCCCCCACCTCCTCTCCACCCCCCCACCCTCTCACATTCTTGCCTTTGTATACGTGTATATATATATATATATATATATATTGTGCGAGTTCTATATGCTTCTCGTCCTCGAGCTATCCGTTTGTTTCTCCTCCGTGTCAGGCTCACTTTTACTTCGTCCTATAGCCTCGATGTGCTTTTAAAACTATATAGATATAAAGTTATATTTACTTTTCGGGGACGTTTCATTCGTTATAAGAATACACATGCTGTTTGAGGATTTTTACCGGAATTAGAAAGTTAGAGTTTCGATATATCTATGGTAGTCATGCGCGCATGCGATGTTTCTTTTGACATTTTTTTAGCATTGGTTTATTGAAAACATTTGTACGAAATTGATTAAGTGCCATGGAAATATAGTAATATGTTTTATTGAAAATCTTTACGAAACTTTAATTATTACATGTGCCAAAATTAATATTAGTTTAGATATATTTATGTAAAAGAGTATTGAATTTAAATTTGTTCTTAATTATCATATTATTTGTTTTAAAGCATATTATTAATAATATAACATCCTTTTTTGTTAAATTAACTTTTCGAATTCTTGCATAACCTAGCCGTCAAAGATAAAGGCTCTTAAAATTACATGTGATATTATACCGAATCTGAGGTATATTTATAATTCTTTACGGTCTAATTTTAATCTTTCAAAAACTTCAATTCTTCATTTAAATAAAGGATTTAAACTGAAATAATGTCGCAATCTAATTTATCGTACTTTTCAGACATTACTATCGACAAAAAGAGATGACACTATTTTCCATCTCTTATAACTTCGGTTTTATACAATATTCTATATATAGCAGTGCAGCATACAGTGACCCATAACTTTGGAAAATTCAAGATTATAATAAGTACTTGACATTTTTCATAATTTGATAACAAAAACATATCTTAAATTTTAGCCAATCTTATAGTGATTCTGTGGTCTGCTTATCTCCCGATCCTATGCATAAAAGTCAGAATAGGGCAAGATTAATAATAAATTAAGTATTTAAAGCGTAAATTACAAATAGAAAATGTTAAAATTAATAATGAAATAAGCAGCCGTTCGAGCGAAAAATTCCAAATAGACTGTATGCCAACACTAATTGGATCCAATTATAAGTATGACTAATTTGAACCATTATTAATGAAATATCAATAGAAGTACAAATTATTGTTGTCTAGACAGGAATTAATTTATAGAATGTCTGATTATATACAATATGGAAGCAAAATACATATACGAATTAATATTGTAGCGTTCTTTATAATTAAGTTTAATAAAGAACAAAGATCAGTATATTCGAACGATATAAATTCACCTTAAAATTTAATTTGAGTTCTTATATTTGTATATAAGTTTCAAACAGTAATTTTTACGTCAGATATTATTACGTACTAATACATCACACACAGATAGCTTAATATTATAAACCTTAACAAAACGATAAAACCCCGAAAATTAAATATTACAAGTGCTGAAACACAAAATGCTTATTCAATTCAAAACATAATCAGACCGTATACCCACATTACCCCAGATTTCAGCAACGTCCAGCTGACTTTCTAAAACGCCAAGAAAACTCGTCTCAGCATATACAAAGGCTCAGCAAACGTCCCGCTTACTCGTCGAAAAAAAAAGAGAGAGAAAGCCAAGAAGTGACAGAAGCTAATATATTCGATCAATATCGAGTTCTGGTCCACGCGTCCGCGGATGCTTTCCTCGTATAAGGGTACGAACGAGCGAAAAAGTTGCCGCACTGCACGGGACTGGCTGTAGTCTCGACGCGTTGGGCGCCACTTGGCTGCACCTGTTGCACCTGCACAGAGGCTATAGTGGCTCGCGCCGACGCGCGCGTATAGGACGCTTTTCTTATGATAATGCATAAGTGCTGCTGCTGCTGCTGCTGCTGCTGCTGCTCTCCGCATCTATATACACAGACTGGTTGCATATATGCGCAAAGCCATGTAGAGAGAAAGGGGGGGGAGGCGAGTTGGGCGCCAGACCCGGATAAAGCTGAAACTTTCTCGAGTATATCGAAATGCACCTCTACGAGCTTCGAGTCGTTGATTCTCCTAAGCTACTTCTCTCATGCGCTCTCTCTCTCTCTCTCTCGACGAGTTTCGTAATTTGTTTTTGTTCCCGTTCTATTTTGTATTTTCAGTTTATTTGTTGTTCTTCTTTGGGATTGAGTTTTTTTTTGGGGGCCAGACGTGAGAATATTTAGGTGCGTCTACGAGGAAGTCTGTTCTTGCAACATCGAATCTGCAAGAAAATAAAAGAAAGAGGACCGAAATTACACAATCAATCGTAATACGAAAAATTAAAAATTAAAAGTTTTAGCAAAAGTATTGCATATACAACGAATTTTCGTTGTCATGTAAAAGTATATTCTACAACGATATTTGATGTCATATGTATTATAATTAAAAATTTAGTAAAGGTAGAATTACATACATTTTAACTGAAAACAGATTTAATTTCAGTTGTTTAATACGTTTACATACAGAAAATATGCTGTGCAATCTTTCTCTTCTGTGTAATAATTAAACGATAAATAATATAAAAATACGCAAACTTCAAAAATAAGATACAAACATCGAGAAAAAAATTAGTCAAACACAAAATACTGTGAAAATAAGACTTGCCAAAATCAGAGTTACTTCGATCGCTTATTGACTCTTTTAATGGCATATTTTTTGTGCTTGAATGTCGACATCGTTACAGCGCTGATAAATAGAAGAAGTCGTGTTTCATACTTTCTCAAGAAAGATCACGGGCTTTTTAAGCGTGATTAAAAACCTCGAAAAAAGTTTGGCACAGTTTGCCAGATTTTTTGCAGCAAAATTTAAAGCCTGCTTAAGTGGTCATAGCCAAACTGTGGCGATACTTACGACGCCAGACTTTCGCTCACGAAAATCTTGTTGTACCAAATGAAATGACGAATTTCTTAAAATATAAGAAAAACGCCGAATCATACGGGTCCGTCAAAACTTTATACTGCAAAGTAATGGCAATAGCAAAGAAAAACAAACGAAAAAGCAAAGAGGCTCGATCTGTGGAGCTTCCTTTCCTTCCTTTCTTGGTTTTGACCGCGCAAACGGAGTAAACTCTGAATGTATCGTCGGCCGTTAGAGTCGGATGAAACTGTCGAGGGTTCGCTTCCCTCCTCCGTAGCTCTGCGCCTCTCAGCTCGATTAGGATGGCAAATGTTATCTATTTAATTTCCTCCGCCGGCTTCCTGGGCACCTTTTTCTTGCGGTCTAGTGCAGAGCCGAGCTGCGAACATTTTTCGCCGAAAAAATGCATTTCATTAGGACGATTTATCTCGAGATAAAAAGCGCGGCCGCGCAGTCTCTCGCTTTCTCCCATCTGTAGTCAACAATGGATTTTCATTAGCGCGCTTGTTTAAAAAAAAAAGTGCGATATCATTATTTTACCGAGAGTTATTGTTGTTGATGACTGGGTAGAAAATGACTTTGTAGAAAGGCTTTTGGAAATTGTTTATGCAAACGTTTAATGCGTATTTCAGCGCTTGCTTTGTGCTTTGAATATTTTATTGATATATAAGATAATATGAACATTCGAGATTTTTATAAGTTAAACATACCATTCCTTATTGATTATTTTGTCGATTAACTTTCTGCTCTCGATCATTAGCAATTTATATGTTTCCTGGCGGCATATCGAATCACTTGAGCTATTTTTCGCGCTGTTGTTTATACATAGGTAGGTAATCCAACGACTATGAGTATAACAATTGTATAAAACTACGTTTTGAATTTAGTCTTTTTATCATGGAATCAAGATTTCATACTCAATAAATTACGTAATAGAAGTTTATGATAATATCTACTATAGAGAAATTATTATAAATATTTCTTTTTCGTAACCATTATTAAACGATACAAAATGGCAAAGTACATAACTTTACAGGCCAACAGTAGCGGCTGCAGTATTAATCAATGGGAGTCCAGAGTGAAAAATGAAAGCGTGCGCTTATATTCCAGGAATCCCCCGTCAAATAGAGTTTTTCCCGAAAGAAAAAGGGAAATGAAAAAAAAAAAAAAAAAAAAACACGCAGAGGAGGAGGAAAGGTTGGGGATATAGAGGGTATAAGGGAGAAAAAGGGAAGCCGAAGTCATGAAAATTTTTCGTGTAGCGGCTATCAGAAAGTTAACGCGCAGGGTATAGAGGCCGCGCGCGCGCACGGGAGGGGGGCGGGGGGGCGCAGTAGAGCTCGCGAGAAGAGAAACGTCGAGGTGGAATTGGCGTGCGGATAATATTTTCTTGCTGCGCTCTCGCGGGATATTATTTAAATTGGAATTACTTTTCTCATTATAGTCCACCCAACGGGAAAATCTCCTTTTTCTTTGCCGCCGCGCGGTGCACACCAGGCCGTCGCTCCTCGCACCTTCGCGCTTCTCCTTCTTCTATCTTCTTTTCTTTCCCTTTTTTTTCCACTCTCTCACTCTCGCTATACTACTATATTTTTCTCGCTCTCACGGCAACTCGCGGCCGCGCTGAAGGTCCGCCTATAGCCCGAAGAATTTAATCTTCGACAGCTGACAGTTACCTGCGATACCGACAAGATGAACTCGGCTTTAAGAAGTCGCCACCGCGCTCGCCCCCCCCCCTTTTTGACATCCACTTTCTTTCATTCTGACGTCGCTCGCTTCCTTTTCTATTTTCTTTATTTTTTTTAATCTTCAAACTGATTTTTTCAAAACTTTTTTAATTTGATGCGGAAAACAAATCGGGTATTCTCTTTTTTTTTCAGAAATTGACCTCTTTCTTTTATAAAAAAAAATAATTGTGATGGTATGTTATATCTGAATATTTCATATCAAGTTGATTAATTTTTCAAGAATTTAATCAACTAGTTTTTCTAGATTTTTTAAAAGAGAATATGTTCTAACTATTAAATTAAATATAAATTCAATTTGATATCGTCGGTTCCGCAAAAAGAGACTGAAGTTGAAATAGCCCTTAAAAAGGCGATACCTCGGAATCGCGTTGAAAAAGGCCATATCTCAGGATTGCATGCAAGAAAGGTGATATCTCAAACTTTATTATCCTTAGAAATTTTTTGAAGACGTTACATTTGAATTCTGCCGATACTTCCAATTTGAAATTGAAACAATCCAATTGAAACAATTGAATTGTATCAATTTCATAGATTTTTTATTTAACTAAAGTGAAAAAGAAACTGCTTTTAATTCGAGAGAAAAATGGGCGTTTGCGACTTTCTTGAATCGAATCCTGAGATGTCGTGTTTTTGAACGCAATTCTTTTTATACGGAACCGACGATATATTCTATAGTGTATTTATGCATATTCATTATAAAACTATTGAGTGATGATATGGGCATTTAATTAATGTACGAAGTTATCGTTTCTTGTTCGTTTTTTCAAAGGTGTAAAAGGACCTAAGCGATCGTGAAAGAACAAAAAATTGTACATAACTGCAACTTTTATTAATACTTGTTGCAATATGAACATTTAATCTAATCTAATAAAAGTAAAGAAATATTTGCGTTTATAGAACGTAATTTTGTAGATGGTACTACAATATGCTACTGAATTTGGAAAAGTCTATTCTGAACCCAATTATCACGCATTATTTATTCACTGAAAAAGGGTATTAGCCCTAGGCTTATATTTTAAACAGTACTTTAGATAGAGACTGTCAAACAATTAAAACAATTACGAAATTCATTTTGGGAATAAATTAATATTATGTTCGATAGCATTATTGATAAAACGTCATTATTTCTGTTTAAAAAGTGATAAATTGCAATTAATTTATTATATTACGCGTGAATTGAAAGCTCATGATTAATTCTCTGGAAAATTAAAATGTAGATTATGAATCCTGAAAAAGGATGGAAAAACGAAACGATCATCGTTCTTATCGCTTGAGATAAGATACTATTACCGCCTACGTTCATTCAGTGTTAATCATAGAGCAAATTTTGAATTTTTGAGTAAACCGTTATGAAATCGCAATCAGATTATATACTATATTATTTGCGCAGGATTATTCAACTAGAGATTACGACGAAAAGAAACTAGATAAGTACAATCAACTTAAGATTGTCAGTCAGATTCAATTTTATATCGTATGAAATGGGATCTTTTTCTAACGTCTGCGGATGCAAATTAGATCAGAAATAAAACATTTGAGCGTTTCAACTACTGCATGGCTCAACTCATCTGTCTCAGTCTTATATAAAATTCCCAATAAATACCGCAAGTATAAATTCGTCACACTTTACAGCAACCTAAATACTTCATACATCCCACCCATTATGCATAGAACGTCAGTGTAAAAAAACGTGACTACATCTCCAACGAATTCAATTGTATATTATTCTAAACCGATTTACAACGATGAATAATGAAATCGGCAAAGCCCATTTTGCCGATAGTTCACTCGCAACTTATTTTTACATTTTATTCCCCGAAACCGAGAGAACAACTGCACGGCGCTTGATCTCTTGTTATATAACTTTATAAAAATAAAAAAAAAATAAAAAAAGAGTCCGCTAAGGAAGCAAAATAGAAAGAATAGGAGGTCGGTACAAGAAGTGCAACATCCCTGGGAATAGAGGCCAACACGTCGTGCTGCCATAATTTTTTTGCAGAAAAATAACAATGGTCGAAATGGAGAAACGCAGAGGGAGAGAGAAGGAGAGTGAGAGAGTCTAGAGCGTCGACGCGGCTTATTTCCAATCGAAATGCGGCGATGGAGAAAATGAAAACTTCTTTCGTCATTTTTATATCGGCGACACTTTACCCCGAGTTTATTCCCTCGCCCCGGGCCTCCTTCTCTCTCTCTCTCGTCTTCGCCACACCGTAGCTACGCCACTCTTACTTCTTTTTTGTCCTCCCTATCTTGGTCGGTCGCTGTGCTACACAGAAGGCCAGCTTTCTCCATTTCCGGCGCGTATTGTTTAGAAAGTTTTGCGCCTCGGCCGCGCGTATAAATATAAATCGCGGGCGCGCAAGAGAGAGAGCTGCTGTTGCCGCCGGCTGCTCTCCGAGAGGCGCGTCGGACCAAATGAAAGATGGCCGACTACGCGGCTCGAATGCCGGATTTTTTAGTCGTTAAATTCCGCGCCCAGACGCGCGCGCGGACGCTATACAAAAACAAAAGTCCCCAACGCGACGACGAGGACGACGGAGGAGGATGTGAAATCCGAGCGATTTTCAAGCGAAACTCCCTCTTGCGCGCTCGCGTCTCGTTTTATATCCCGCAACAGCCTCCTTTCCTTTCAACGCTTTCTTCTTACAAATGTTTCCTAACCCAGCGACGGTTCTTCTCTCTCCCTGTGTGTGTGTGTGTGTGTGTGTGTGTGTGTGTCCTGCATTTCTCTTCGCGTTCTTTGTTTTACACTTATTTTTTTTTTCTCTTTTTTTTTTCTTTTCGCTTGCGGGGTTAGCTCGACGGTTAGATCGAAAACTGTTAAGTGTTTTTGCATGTAGGAGAGGCCGCGCGTGGATGTATACCGTGTGGATTGTGCGGCGTGCAAAATGTGTTGCGGTTTTTGTCATTGTTGTTGGGTTGCGGTAATTGTTGCAAGATTGAGATGCTGAAGAAGGAGAGAACTTTTTTCTGTAGCACAATCGCTTTAAAGAATTCACGCGCACGATAAGGTATTTCCGTGTAAAAGAGTTGAAAATCTTATTTTTCGCATCTCCGCTCTCTAAATTTTTTTCAGTGAAATTTCACTAATAATAGTGTATATACACTATTTGACCAAGTGATAAGTCGGTCACTGTAAAATAGTGAAAAGTCACTAAAAAAGATAGTGAAAATATTTCACTAATAGATTTAGTTGATATATACACTAGAAAACTAGTGCATTTTCACTGTAAGCTTACTAGTGAAATTATCACTGTAAACTTACT
>UELV01071589.1:770-21683 GCA_900490015.1 Megastigmus stigmatizans
GGGGGGGGGTGTTTTAATCAATTTACCGCTAAAGTGTGCTTTTAGAATAGCTTTCAACGTCAATGCTAACATTTCACAATGCGGTTAAACAACCTGTCGAAAATTTGAAAATAGAAAATTCTAATATTAAATTTGATGAAACGTGTTTTTTAGCGTAGAAGGGTCTGCCGTCCAAAGCTCTCAGATTATATAAATTAAAATGCTCATCTTGGACGACATCTAATGATCGGTTCGAAACTTAAAGTAATTTAAAAACATGTGTCAAAAAGCAGTATTTGTATACGAAGCACGGTGGTGTTATTGATTGAGAAACGTGCAAAATCCGTGTAGAAGGGGCATCTTCGATCCGAGGTCGACTACTGTGTGTGTGTGTATGTGTCTATATGTACGTGTGCATGCATGTGTGTGTCTGTATACGTTCACGGCCTGAAATTAAATATCCTTTACACTCTGTCGCGTTACGTATTTTTATTTTTCCAGACTCTCAAAAACCTTTAAAAGATCATGACGCTCGTAAAAGGACATTGAATGTAACACGAGTATAGTCGCGTATATATACGAGAGGCCGAAGGTGCGAGAGTAGTTTTTCTTTTCCGGGCAGCTGTAGTTCGCCATTTGAATAAGTTCAGATTGCAATGATTAATGGCGGCCAAAAGCAGGGAGAGAGAGAGGAGAGCGCGTGTGTTACGAGCGCGTCATCGCGATATTTGCGTTATTACTGCTTCCGGTTTGGCATTGCAGTCATGAAAGTCGAGCAACAAAAGAATTAAGACCACCAAGACGACGTAGTCGTCAGTGTCGTTTAAACTCTTTATGGACACTGATTTGTCGCTTGAAAAACAAAGTTGACGGAGAGAGAGAGAGAGAGTCCGTGTGTTTTCGCGCGCTCCATGTGATTTGGCATAATACAAAATGACTGTTGTCATCGCTGCATGAGCTATACAAGCACGACTATTTTGTTATTGCTTTGGTAATGCTAAAGCTCATAATTTGTAAAACAAACACTGTGCGACATCATTTATGCGGTTTTTTTTTTTTTTTTTTTTTTTTTTTTCAAAAGAAGTGGGATCACTTAGCATTCATAATTTATGCGTGTTTTGTACATGCATTTGAGTGATTTGATTAAGCATCGCGTTGCAACCGAATGATTGTACAGAATTTAATGTTTACATACGTTTATTTAGAAAATTTCATTGAAGAACAATATATTAATTTGATGAAAATGATTTAGTTAACAAGAATCAGATGAAAGACGAATTTAAAATTTTTCGTTTGTTTGTTAAAAAAAAACTTAAGTTTCCGACGATCAGCGCACGCACAATTCTTACGTTATTATAAAAATGACTTTTCCGTTATCTATACGATAAGGCAGAAAATAAATTGAAAGGGATAAATGATAATCTTTGCTATCTTTCTTGTTTCAGGAGCGTAAAACATGGGGAAAGACTACTACAAAATCCTTGGTATAACCAAGACCGCGAGCGACGACGAGATAAAGAAAGCCTACCGCAAGCTCGCCCTCAAATACCATCCGGACAAGAACCGAGCAGCCGGCGCTGAGGAGAAGTTCAAAGAGATCGCGGAGGCCTACGAGGTCCTCTCGGACGCCAAGAAGAAGGAAGTCTACGACAGGTGGGGCGAGGAGGGCCTGAAGGGCCAACGACCTGGCGGCGGCGTAGGCGGCGGTACCGGTGGCAGCAGCGGCACCTACACCTACCACGGCGACCCCAGGGCGACCTTTGCCCAGTTCTTCGGGACCTCCTCCCCGTTCTCCACCTTCTTCGAGTTCGGTGGTTCCGGCGGCGGTGGAGCCAATCGCATGTTCTTCCAGGACGACGACATGGACACGGACGATCCCTTCTGCATCGGGCAGAATGTGAGGCAGACCGGAGGACCGGGTGGTGCCTTCCGATCCCAGTCGTTCAACTTCGTCGGGCCGTCAGGGCGACAGGGTGGCAAAGAGCGCGCCCAGGACCCAGCGATCGAGCACGACCTCTACGTCAGCCTCGAGGACATCCTCCGCGGCTGCACGAAGAAGATGAAGATCTCGAGGCGGGTGGTGCAGGCGGACGGCACGGCTAATAAGGAGGACAAGTTGTTGACGATCAACGTGAAGCCCGGCTGGAAGGCCGGTACCAAGATCACCTTCCAGAAGGAGGGTGACCAGGGCAGGGGTAAAGTGCCAGCCGACATCGTCTTCATCATCAGAGACAAGTCCCACCCGCTGTTCAGGCGGGAGGGCAGCGACATCAGGTACAGCTGCAAGCTCAGCCTGAAGCAGGCGCTCTGCGGTACGATGGTCGAGGTGCCGACCCTCGTCGGCGAGAAGATCACCCTCAACCTCACCAAAGAGATTATCAAGCCCAACACGGTCAAGAGGATCCAGGGACACGGGCTGCCCTTCCCAAAGGAGCCCTCGAGGAAGGGCGACCTCATGGTCTCCTTCGACATCAAGTTCCCCGAGACGCTCAGCAAGAGCGCCAAGGACATACTGTACGACACGCTGCCGAACTGAGACGACGAGACACAACTGAGCCAACGAGAAGAAGCAGCTGTAGCAGCATCGGAGTGGGACGGGCCGCGGGAGCAGGGCTGCGGTGCGGACGGGGACCGGCATTCTGAGCGCATCGAGTGCCACCCCTCCTAGTCGTCCTTGCCCCCACCTCCCACCCTCCTGTCCTCGCTTGTACAGATGCGAGGAGAGAGAGAGAGAGAGAGAGCCGACTGAGCCAGTCGTTCACCCTCGTCCCGGACACAAGACTTGAAAGACTCGTGTTTACATCCTAGCATGTAAAAAGTAATGGGATTTCGTTTTTTAGTATAGCTAGTTTATACGAATTTTTTTTTCTCGCTCTCGACGTCGCGGGCCCAACGCATGCCCACCGACTGCGCTGGACACTTTGAATAATGTAACCCGATGAACGCGACTGTTGTGAATTTCGCACGTGAGATTGAGAGAGAGAGAGAGAGAGAGAGAGAGAGAGAGAGAGAGAGAGAGAGAGAGAGGGGAGAGAGAGAAAAAGAGAGAGAAAGAGAGAGTGAAGAGCGTACGTGCGATTCTGTACTCTTACCGTGACGATATAACATATATACATATATATTTATAATATATCCCCGGATAGTTTTTCTTGTTATTTCGTTCATCGATCTTTGTGTACAGAAAATCCTATTGAAAAAAAAACGACCTCCAGGCATGATTATATTGTCGTTAACAAGTGCGACTCGCGAGCAAGGGGGTGAGTTTATCACACGTCGTATGTATATTCGGCAGTGAACATCGCGAACATTTAAGGTGGAGTGACTGGCGTATACATAGATATACATACGTATATTTTAAGAGTGCTAAGTAAGTTCGATTATTATTTGAAAATCGCGTGGCCGCAACGTATACGTATGCGCGTCAGAAGCATGTGCGTGTTGTAAATGAGACTGTGTTGCGCGCGCGTTAAATTTACGAGAGTGGAGAAAATGTGCATTTTTTGTTGCCATGGGGCGGACACATTGGGTGTGTCATCATAGAATGGGAGTGCGAGGTTTCGTTTCATTTTTGACTGCGTGCATGCATGCATGCGTGTGTGTGTGTGTGCGTGTGTGGTTTCTGCGTCGCATACATTTTAGACCTATTATTATATTATTTAGGATTGTTCGACGCATGACAGTACAGTGAAAAAGGTCACGGCTCGTCCGTTTATTTACCTAAATCAACTAGTCATTAAAAAGGAATAACGTTATTTTGTTTAGTATACCTTTGCATAAAAAATAATATTGCTTGAGAAAAAAAAAGAAAATTAACGGCTCAACATACATAGACTGACTAGGAAAACAAAAGCTCGAGATTGCTCGTATACTAAAATATACTGTGTTCGGTTTCACATATACTTTTTATTTCTATGCATTCGTTGGGGGAGAGTCAGTGACCCTTTTCACCGGATCGTCGCAAAGATTGTTTCAGATTACACGAAAGGCAAGGAATTTGCAAAAACGAATGCAGAAAAGCTACTTCTTTATTTTGTTTCCTGTGTCTGCGCATAAAAAAGGAGGAACTGAAGAGTTACAATTTTCGATTGTCGAACGTTTGTTTATTTGTATACACAATACTTTTATGATTATTAAGGAACAAAAGAGAAAGAAGGCATTAAATTATTTGACATTCTATATACGAATCTGGTGTTTTTCATTTATCGTATTATCGCCGCTTTCGGCCCCGTTTCTTTTTTCCTCTTCCAAGCTGCTCGTCTGACTCTTTCCCTCTCATTCGCCGATAATCGTTTCTCTCCTATTCCCCGATATATACACCGCGAAGCTCTCGGGACGGGACACCCAAGACACTCCTAAAATAGTCAGCCGAAGGGGTGACGTCACCGACTTACTTCGCGAGAGACGAGTGGAACGCGCACGTATTCGCGGGTGCTTTATATATATACATTTTTTCTTCTGTACATATATGTAGGCTCGTATACGTATATGTATGTGTTCGCCATCTCTCTTCTGCCTTCTTGTCCTAAAAACCTACGCGCGTTCTTTTTTTCCTCTTTCACGAAACTAAATAATTCGGGAATTCTTCGCGCGGATTATTTTTGTTTTTTGCATGTGTCTTTACTTTTATAACCACCGGAGAAAGTGACGAGCGTTTAAATTTATAACTTCAAAAAGGTTCGGGAAGCATGCGGGATATAAATTTGATGGATTTTGAACGATGAAAAATGCTTGAAATATTTTTTTTCTTTTCTTTTCTATATGACATTTTCAGATGTGTGCAGGTTTATTTATTATGGGTTTTCGTATGGAGAACACACCGGATCGGAGAAGAGAGATGATTATGATACAGAACCTAATAATTAGTTTGTTAATCGACACAAATGCAGAGTTGGCACATTTTTGCAATTTTTGTTTTTATTACAACTAGGCTGAATGATTAATTTAATTACACGCCTAAAACATTTTATTACTCTAGATTACCTCAAAATAAAAAGTAATTAAGTAAATCCATGGTCTTCACATGATCTCTTGTTATAATAGATGAGCTTTACGCTATATACTATCGTAAAAAAAGATATAGCTATATAGATCGCGTTATTCATTTTATAACGGTTTCTAAAACTGTGCCGTGACTAATGCCATTTCTTCAATATTAAAGAATGGTTCACTATAGATTTGCGGTTTGTTGTGCTATTCTTTTTATTTTTATCGCACGCTATCGCAGATAAGTATTAACTTTAGAATGCACTGATTTTGATTTAATTAACACCAATGATATACCTGTCACTTTATTACTTACCTATATAGAGACATGATTAATCATAGATTAAATTTTACCTGCGCATACGTTCATAATCAATAGAAAATTTCGCGCAAGATTCAGCACGAGAAATTAATAGTGGATCATATATATATATATAAGTCACGACGACGACGACGACGACACTGTAGTTTCTGAATCGATATAAATAAGCGCACACAAAGAAACATGAAACGGTAATACGTGGAAGTATCTCATGAATAATTTTTGAATGGCTTCTCTGCTGCGCTCGGCGCACAAGGGGATAGTCATTAAAAAGAGCACGGCGGTAGGTATACATATTTCTTCCGCTATATCGTTTTCTTTTTTTATATTTATTTATTGAAAATACAAAAATTTACATATTGATGATTGTCCTGTTTCGTCTGGAAATATCTTTGTGTACCCGTCTGACAATGCGTATATATTAAATCCTGGTGCGCTAAATTTTTGCCGCATGCAATTGAAAATTGATCCTTTTGTCGCGCAAGCTTTTCGATACAACCTCGGTAGAAATTCTTTTGTATTTTTCAATGTAATACCATATCACACGACAGAGTGTCGTTTATATCCAGTCGGTATATGGAGTCTTTCATTCAATCATAGATAAGTGCGACGCGTTCAGCGATAAGATTAACGTACAAATTATTTCATACGATTTTATATAAATATTTTCGACGAATCGCAGTCATTAATCTTAACGGTAAGTATTCCAATGACAGCTGTGAAATGTACTATTTTCCTATAGCTGCAGTTCTCATTGTTCCGATGATTTGAATTTTCATCAGCGTTTCGATGCACAAACGCCCCACTATTTAATAAAAGCTGTGTCATCATCGACCGCTTACAAAAAAAATGTGCTTGGAACTTGAAGCTATTGTGCATGAGATTTTCAAGCTATCGATAAATACAAAAAAATCTAAAATAATCGGATATCGTGTCACCGAAATAATCCATCTGAATCATGCAGCGGCGCGACCAAAAAAGAAAACATCAAACCTTCATATCCGCCTTAATCAAAGTGACCTTTAATTGCTATATCCCACATTATAAGTACTTCGCATACATTAAAGCTACTCCGCGTCTTTCAAACAAAGCAACAAACCCGATTTAATTATAATAAAGTACACGAAAGTCATTAGATTGATTATTATAAGATATTCAAAAAGAATTTATACTGGTTTAGCATATTTTGCAGATGTATAGAATGTTTATTATTCCAATTTCTGTAGAAATTCAAATTTGAAAAAATACACACATAGATTACATAAAATTATGTATTTATACAAAAATCACTCAAGTGTTTAATATCGATTAAAAATTCAATCAATTACCAACTTGAAATTCAAATTGGAAAATTTAAATTTATTCAATTCTAGGTATTTGATTTTTGATTAATATTTATTTTGATATAAATTTGAATTTGTACCTTTTCTTAATAATGGACCTCTGAAGTTAATCCGAAGATAACCACGTACAAAAAGATTCATTAATGAATGCATGAAGAAATAATTACTAAAGATAGTGACAAAGTCAATACATTTTTTTAATTTTATATACATAGCAGGCTGTTTATTACGGCCAAGAAATAAAAAGTCAAAAATTATATATCGATGATTACGAATTGAACTTTTGTGAAATGAGCGTGATAGGTTTCTAAAGCGCACACACAAAATTCGCTTTGTCATAAATCTATTTTTGGTATAAATCTATTTGTTATAAATGTATGTAGTACAGATATAAATAGGTATTTCTCTTTCGCGATAAACTTCTTAGTACAGTTCAATCGTTTACATACTTATCGTAAATATTATCTTTTTTTAACTTGTGAAAAGGAAATTGGATACCGACTCTATATAGTTTTTTAAATTAACTATTATGAAAAACTTCAATGAGTTATGAATCAAATGTTTAGTAGGATAGCAATACTTTGCCAATGTATCGACTAAGAAAAGAAAGACTATCTCGAACATCCACTTAAATCTTTCATTTTTTTATCAAATTAAAAAATGTACAATATTTAAAGCAGTTGCAGTGTAAACAAATCAAATTAAAATGTAAATAAATATTTAATCTGTCGTAAAAAAAAAAACAAAAAAAAAAGCAATTGGAGAAACTAAAATACTGGAATGTACTATATTTTCCAAGTTTCACGATACAATATTGAATTTTGTTTGATTTATCGAGATTAAAAAGACGACTGTAATCTTTGTACCTGATATAGATTGGTTATGAAAAATACGTAACTGTACAATAATCACAATTGGAGTGCATAAACATACAAGATTATGAAAGTCGTTGCAATATATATTCTACGATATTCTTAAAATTGCGTTCGAAATGATGAACATTGCCGCCGTTTCAAAGGTACGTCAGTCTTCTACCCTAGCAAAAATCATTCCTATATATACATACACTTTCGTGTACATATTGAATCGTCGTATCGGCCGTTACACCACACAAAGCCCTGCAGCTCGCGTATAGCATCGGAAAAAGAGCGATAAAAGAGAGAGAGAGAGAGAGAGAGAAAAAGGAGTACAAGTACACAAGTATAATACGCAGAGCTCATTATGCAGGCTTGGTTGGTCGCTTGCGGTGCGTCAGGCGAATTCTCGCGAGCTCACATGAAGTCAATGGCTATCGGTGGAGTCTCGCGTACCGGATCCGCGTCTCGCCGCGGATGGCGAAGCAGGAACTCGTCGTCGTCCGGCTTCACGTAGTCCTTCATCTCGGCCCACGAGTAGTGTCCACTAATGTCCCTGGCACTTGGCTCCTCGTCCATCCCCCCGGTATACCGGACGACCTCCGCGATCGGCTGCTGCGGCTTCATCTCCACCTCCTCCCCGTCATCCTTCTCCTCCTCCTCCTCCACCTCCTCTTCCTGCCTCCTCCTATCGCCGAATCTGAAATTCGAATTGGATTCGCATTTTTCTTTCTCTCGATCGTGTGTGTATATAAGTATCCTATATATGCCGCTCTGGCACGCAAACACTTCGCGCACTTGGTATATATACGTAGGTGGCAGTCTGGCATTTATGCGGATGTGTATGCGCGCAATGCAGTTTTACCACCAATCGCGACTTTCTCGTTTTATTTCTACGATTGCAGTACCGAGTGTTTTCATTATATGTATATATATGTATATCGTTGATTGTTGCGCGTTGTAGGGTTGACTCATGCCGTGCGAATGCAACGTGCTGCACTTGTGTACCGAGGTTTTCCTTTTGTCTTTTTTTTTCTTCTCGCGATCGACTCACACTGGCGTTGCTTTTTCGTGCTTCGTAATTGTTTGAAAAGTGCATACGTGTTGTAGGTCTTTTCGAGTGACGTTATATTTAAATGTTGCTTAGGGGCTGTTGAGTTTTTAGGTAATTTTGCAGTTCTATAGCGCGACTCTTTGTATAGTTATAGTTTACGATTAAATCTGTTATTATTTTAATGTTTCGAATTGAATATATTTTATTCGGCTGTTATATGAAATTCTATTATATTAATTAGGTAATATCTCCATCAAAACCTGTACGTTTGATATTATTTCCTTGCATTACAGAGGGAGCATTTTATCATTTAATTTGGTTGAAATAGTAAAATTTTTTTAATGAATATTAAAATTATGTTCTGTAGTGATTAGAAAAATATAAAGTTGCATTAAGCGATCGACAACCGCAGACCTCAATTCTTATAAAATTCTGCTACTTTATCGTAGTATTGTACCAGTCATTATTGCACCGTACAATTTGGACGATCTCGAAACATAATAGACGCGCGATTACAAAACAATTACATCACCGAGTACATGCTTATTATACCTTATTTCCTGCAATCGGAATTAATAACAAACGTAGGGTTTCATTACTCAAAAGGAAGCAGAAAAGTTTGGTGTTTATACTCGATGGCTTTCACTTTAAAAATAATAATCAACCCGATTTTAATGTTTAACTCGATTTTTAACTCGTCTACAAAAATTTCTCTATATATATATATTTCCTATTTTTGTTGGACTCAAAATAGCAATAAAATAATAAGCATTTCTTAATACACTTTGGTACATCTCGATATTTTTTCAATCCCGATGTATATATAATAGTAGGTATATATAAACGATGTTTTAAATCGACGCCAGAAGCTATTAGCTACAGTATTGAACATACCTGAAATTCTCCGGCAAGCAGTGGTGATTCCTGCAGAAGTAATCCAAGCCCCTCTCGTCCCTGTGACACCAGGTGCCGTCGGGAAAGTAGGGATCCAGTCCAAGCTGGTACAATTCGTGCCTCGGCGAGTAGTACCAGCCAAGACCTTTGGCCTTGCAGAAGAGGGCACAAGCCAACCAGAGCTTGTCGTCCTCGCGATTCACCTGCATCCCACCACCCGAGCCATCGATGCCCTCCACTTTATCCGCGAACTCGGCGCATCTGAGGCTCGCGTATTCCTTGGCGCTGACCCTCTTGCGATTGCCCCGCTCGCAGATCTGACTATCCTTGCAGAGGCTCAGGTCGATGTTGAAGCCGTTGCAGCTGGAGCTGCCGAGACAGGTGCGACGGCGCAATTGGTAGCCCATCGAGCCCCGGATGCAGCCGCTCTCGCATTTCCACTCGCTCCAGTTGCTCCAGCCCGTGGCGCCTGCCGACGTTGGTGGACTCATAGATGGGATCGGCTTCCTGTGTGCAGTATATATACAAAGGGTGCGCGCGGGGATTGGATTATTTTTATCCTATTGTATGGCACGATCGAGGAAACGTCGAATCTACCGCGCGTCCTTCGACGAAAACAATGATTCCAGAATGATTGCATCTACTGCACGATCGGATTGTAATTATTCGCGTAGTAAAATCAATTAATGTATGATGGACGTGCGCGCGCGACTTCCAAATGAAGAAAAGCAATTATGGAAGATAGATACAATGAAGGTAGCTATAATGGCATTGCCTATATACATATACTGCAGAGTTCTTTGTCTTTGCGCTTTTTGCGTTTTTTTTTTATTTACATATATACTTGGACGAGTTGGTGTGCCTTGAGCTCTGAAACTGAAGATGATCGGACGGTGATAAAAGGAACTGTTATGAAACGCTCTTTCTCGATTAAAAATAAAATAGAAGCAAAATTGCTAGTAGAATTAAGATGATGGTTATAATAACTCGATCGCGTACCAGTCAACGTGAGCATCGGCGGGCAAACACTCGCCAGCCCTGCAAAGTCTGCCCTCGTCGCACTTGGTTCCGTCCAATGCCGGTCCAGCCCTGTACAAGACATTGTCAGCCGGTCTCTTGCACCTGAGCGACTTGCAACAGTCCTCGAGCGTAACCACGTAGGCTCGATCGTCCAGTAACAACAGCTGACACTGCCGTTGGGCGGTCCATCGTTTGCCCGGCATCCCGCTGTATCTGCTCTTGTGGTCGAGTCTACTGTAGCCGGGCAGACGATAATCGAGACTCGGACCGTCCTGCAGACAACGTCTGTTGGTCAGAGTCGTCGTGGCTACCCTACGACTGCAGCTCGACCATTGGGCTTCGCCGTTCACTCCCCGACTCGGCGACATTATGTAGCCGTCCCGGTCGCAATTGTTGCTCTCCGAGTCGTGGTCCATGCCTAGACTGCAATTCATTCGATTCGAATTGAATTCTATAAGGTCTGAGCGTAAAGGTCGGATATGCTCGCGATAAAGAACCAAGTCTGTCGCAGAGCTGCACACAATTGTTTAGTTATATATACCTATGTCCGATCTCGTGGGCAGCTATGAAGATGGAGTTGAAGCCAGCCGACGGGTAGGGCTTGCCCCATCGATTGTTAACCCCGTACTCGGCTATGACGCAGGAGAGCCTGTTGTTGCAGACCTGACCCGAGTAAGCGTAGCCGAGGGTACCGTTGATGGCTCTGCCGTTCTCCATCATGTAAAAGTCGAGGCCGGATAGGAGGAGTCCGAGATCCCAGTGTCGCGGGTCGGTGTCGCTCGGTGGATTGATCCTGGTAGCGTACGAGCAGAAGCCATCGAGCACTTGATCCCGCTGTCCGTCCACTTTGTCGAGCTCGTCCGGCTGTTGTTGCATGATTTCAAGCCGGACCAAGGCGAGATCGATCCGTTGACCCAGACTCGGATGGTAGTACAGGGCTTGGATATTGTTCACGTAGGCAAGCAGCATGTCCAGGAGTTTCGGCTCGTTGTTCGCGAAGAAGGAGGAGAAACGACGGTAGGCGGATGCGTCGAAGAACACCGCTGTACCCCGATATTTCGTGGGTTCCGAATAAAGTGGACGTTTTTGATTCAATTTTTATATATATATATATATATTAAATTGATTTTGTTTATTGTTCGAAAGATGGGCGCGCGCGTTTTATAATTTCGAGATTGCGATCTGCCCGACAAGGAATTCGTATCTTTTCTGATTTATTATATCGCTATTATTTTGACATTCTAATTTATTTGCGCTATTATTGATTTGTTGAACTACAAATTAAAAAAATTCTAATTATAATATATGTTTTATACAAATTAATAGTTCTATTTCTTTTACACACGTATAAGAAGACGAGCTAATATCTTATATTATTTACATTATAAGCAGAGTTTATATATTAAAATAAAGACAATTTCCGATTCTAAAAGTATGAAACAAATCACAAATTTTATTTTTAGACGAGATTCACCCCTGTTCAACATGAATGGCCTTGTGCAGTGACACGATGTGCAACATTGCAATTTTAGGGAGATGAAATCGATTTGACGTGTACTTATTGAAAAGTACAATGCATATATAATAAATTAACTGTGATGAAAATGTTTACATGCGAAACATTGACACTTTTGCAATTTACTTTTGTACCTTATATTATTCATTAAATAACAAACAAATCTGGTATTTAAATGAACCGAGTTTTATAAATTGTAAATTATTTAATAGTGCGTTAAAAAACAAAATTGTTAGTTTACCATTTTGTAATGCCTACATTATCTTAAAAATTATATAAGATATAGATATAACCGCAGTATTTCAAAATTTAGAAAAATGATAAATATAGTTTCTCTTATATGTCGTAGGAAAATATAGTACGCGAAAGAAAGCTTTAATAGGTATTTGTTAAGGTTACAAAATTAAAATTTTATGAAATTTAATAAATATGAATGATATATAAGACATAAATGAACGATCAATGTTCTAATTTTACCTAATTCAAGAGTTAGAGTTGGTGCGGCTTCCTCGCTAGATTTCTCTTTGTCGTCGGATAAACGTCGTTCACGGCGTGAAAAAGCAGCATTTTCGGTATCGGAAAATAGAGTTCGATCATCCGAAAGAATTCGTCGCCTTTTTATTATATGAGGCTCACCGTAAGACGCAGAAGATCTTGCCCGAATGCGATGATTCACAAATATGTTCGATTCTTCCGTGTTCAATGGCATTATTTCAAGACTGTCATTTTCGAGAAAAACGAATCCGTGCTTTGAATGAGACAAAATAAACGAAAATAGAATACTTTAAAAAGATTTGGCTATTCTTATATATCCTAATAAGTAAATTTAAAATATTAATTTTAGAAATAACTTTACTTCTCTTTTTTTGAATATTTTCCTTTTATATAATAATGAAAACAACGCAGAGGCAAATAAAAATTGTTACAAATATTTGATTTAAATAAATAAAAATTAATTTACAATACACAATGCATTGAATAAATACACAAGTACTTAATATTTAAACAATCTTTTGTAGATTACCGTTTGGCAATGAGACAAAAACCAAAAAAGATTGCAATAGCTTATTGAAACGTGAAAATAAAAATAGTACAAAATCACTAACCACGGTTCCAAAATCACACAAACTAATAGCAGCACTGCTAAGTGAATTTCCATGAAGATAATGGCACGAGGGACGATTAGCGAAATTTTTCACTTTACGCAAAACATTATTCACGTCGCGCTTCCAAATCTCGATATTTGGCGACAGCAGATTTTCATTTTTCTCCAGCAACAGGTCTATCTTTTCGCCGAATGCTGTAAAACTCAATGGTACCTATATGTAACAAAAAAAATTCGAACCCGATCGATTAACTATCTATAGATATCTAAATGCACGTCTTTTTGAATGTTCCTCGTTACCGTAGCGTTACTATCATCCCATTCGAACGGCAAAAGTATCACTTCGACGTCTTCTTGAACGCTGTGAACGCGCGCAACACAATCTACAACTAAGAGCGACAAGAATTGAACAACGAGATTCATGTTGATGAAATTGCTACACGCAACGACTGCAGTTCATGGCCAAGCAGGTGTTTCCCTTTATAGCCACTTTTAATCTCCTTTTTTGCGAAATATAATTGCCATAGAAACGTGCGAAATACAACAACTCGGAAAAGTGCATAAAGATGCTGGTGCCACTATTGAGTCATTGACCTTGCGGAGCAGTTAAGGTATGAAATGAAAAAAAAAGAAAAAGAAGGAAAAGAAAGAATGAACGATTGCAAGAACAGCGCATAAAGACTAAAGCAGGTATATTCAGTTTGAAATGTACGTTATTTACTAACGGTAAAATTTCTCAAGGTACACAAGAGAATCTTCCAAAAGTGTTTCGGTAAAAAACAGCTTTCACGCTCTTCTAAATCTTCTTGTCGGCGAGGCTCCGTGTGTACAAATGATAAAAAACATTTTATTTTTCATTTTCCTTTCTGGAACTCGATACATTATATTACACTAAGTATCTGAACTTTTTCTTTCGTGGTTCAATTGATGTTCGAGACAATTTGACGTATTTATATATATTATATATAAATTGTGACTGTGTTGTGTTTATGAAATGGAGATGGGAAAAAAGAAAAGAGATGTTGCTTGTTACAAAAATCTTAGTATTAAAATATTCCAATAAAAACAATAAATAATAATGGTCAATAATACAACTAATAGAAGGTTCGGCAGTGTATGTAACAGCTATACTTTGCAGGTGCCTGCATCGTTTACGATATCTACGTGTTCTTTTTTTCCGACGTATGTATAAGGGTACTTCGATATAAATAATCCGATTGTTTCTATACAACGTATGATTTGATTAACTTTTTACACTATGAACGCACTTAAAAAGTGACAAGACGTTTTTGCGTCTACGGGAATGCCATGATTAGTATATAACCTTTTTTTGTTTTCGCATCTTTACATTTTAAAAAATCGCGCTCTACTCGGCTTTTACATCGAGCACTAGCGGCTTTTCTTACTACTCATACTTTTCAAGTTCATTTATGATTTAACTTTTTTTTATCGGTTACGATGCACCAGTTGAAAAATGTTCAACGCTCGCAAAGATCGCTCGCTCTTTGGATACATATTTCGTCAGTTCCTTTTACACATTTGTCTTTTTTTCCCGAAACGATTGTTACAATTGTATTTGCTGTTGTCGCCATTACAAAACAAGCAGCGGTGAACACTTTGGTTAAGAGACTTTCCATCGGCCGGATGGAAGATGCTGTCGCTTACAAAATTCTAAAACTCTAATTTTACAACGAACACACAAGAGGCTCGACAGTAGTTAAATACCAACTGCCATTAATTGTTTTGTTTTTTTTTGCCTTTTTTATTTCTCGATTTGCTAAACTATAATGCGAAGCGCCTCGCTGGAGATGTTGCTTTGTTATTTTTTAAATTCATTTAATCTTTAGTCGCTTAAGTAAAAAGACTACAAGACTCGGTGAAAAAGATGTTTCGAGACTTGCTTCACGCGTGTTGAACCTTAATCTCAATGGTATTCAAGACGTGACATCCCAAAAGTGCGCGATCCTCGCTATATTATTTATTTCTTGCAAAATTTTAATTCTCTTTGTTCTAGTATAAATCTTTAAAATTACATCACAATATTTTCTCTCTTGTGAAATTAAGTTTTTATTTTCATTCGATCACGCACTTTTGCAATGTGACTCATGATTTTTTTTTTATACGACGGTGGGATACACATTGGCTTAAAACATCATACATGCATTCGCGAATTATCGAATTAACCAGCCATCCCGTAATCCATATCTATGCCGTTATAAACGTCAAAATTGAAAAATTCTCCTAATATCATATATGAACTATAATGCGACTCGCTTCGAAAGTGATAATTGTACCTAAGGGACAATAATCGAACCTGAGCGACACAATAAAACTTTCCTATACCATTTGAACCGTCAATCATGTGACGACATTCTTATCTCGCGCAAAACAAAAACAACGTTTATTTATTTATACAATAACTAAACAATAATAATAAAAATAAGAAGAGTTTGATGTGGGCAATTAATATTACTTCGAAGTAGAGCTTTTTTAACCTTCATACTATATATGCTAATAATAAAATAAAATTTTGAAGAAAAATAAAATTTGAAGTGTAAATGTAATACTTAGGTACGTGTACCCAGAACAACCTACTTGTATTTTTATTTGAAATTACTGTCAAAATAACTTATAAATGAAGGAATTCATCAAACCTGTTTTTTTTTTATTGTTTAATGTATTTTTATGCACCTGTTCGGAGTTAATCGACAATGCTAATCTACGGCGTGTTTAAAAACAAAGCACATATAATTATTGCAGCTGATACTCGTACCAATCAGCAAAGAGTAAAAATTGCACTCGGAAACTTAGGATTATAAGTACATCGCATCTCTATCGACCGAACCACCGTAGGTCTTTTTAAAAGTTAAAGAGTTAAATTTTGATACTAAATTGGGATCTTGCCTTACTTTTTTTATTTCATATTTGATGGTTTACGAAAAAAAAACGTGTTTTTTTTTTTTCGTAATAAAAACTTTAAAAGTGTTTGGAGAATCAAAATTATTTTAATGTATTTAAATGTAATGTAATTTTGTATTAAATCACAAATGTATATAATTGTGAAATCACATGAATTTAAATTAGTTATATCTTCTTTAATTTTTATTATTCTGGAAAAAGAGAAAACTCGACACGAATTTTTTCTATGAACTAGGTATCAAAATATGAAATAAAATAATCATGCTAGAATACAATTGATATAAGAAAGATTATATACTCCAAAGTTAAGATTTTAACAGACAGGTAATATATTTAAGAAGGCTGTTCTGGGTACACTTACCTCATTATCTCGATGAAGAAAATGTAATAATATTTTTAAATTGAACAAAGACGTAACACAAAAAATCATAAACATTTACAATAATTCAATATGTTCATGTATAAAATTTACTCAACAGTCAAATGCAATCAACTCAATATATTGGTTACACAGTAATAAAATTTCAATAAACATTTTCATTTCAGAATATTGAACGCTCCAATAATCCTACTAGTGCTTCAGAACATTTTCTTCACCGATAAAAACCATTTATTCTTCATAAAAAAAAATTAATCTCAACGGAAAACATTATATGAATAAGTCAAAAAGCCTTAAAACCTTCGAGGCAGCCACAAAAACTCTTGCTCACATCTCAGAAAAAAAGGAAAAAAAATAGACGAGCGAGTCTTAGTTTATTCAATCCGCGACTCTAAAAACGCTATTTGTACAAAGTGCGGGGTAAGTAAAGCATACCCCGGTCGCTTTCTTCGGAACTGAAAAAAAAATATGCCTAAATTCTAATAAAAAAACGATCGACCGTCGCGTTAGGACTGCTCGTCGTTGCCGGGCCATTGATGATGATGGTGTCCGGATTGGTGATTCCAGTCCCAGTCCTTTCCCTTTGGCCTGAACTTGCTTGCGTTGGCAGCGCTCGACTGACCGGGTGGCGCCCAGTCTCTGTGAAAGAACTTCTTCTTGAAATGATGCCTCTCGGGATCGGCTTGACGCTGATACTTGAGCGGCACTGACGACGAGGAACCCGCCTGATTGCTATGACCTCCGCTAGTGTTGGCTGGTCTTGGACTGCCGGGTGACGGTGTGCGTGGAGGTCCCAAGGCTTCATCTGGCGAGGGTACAATTGGAGGTGGACCGAGGACTGCGCTATCCGAGCCCAAGCCGCTGTCCGGACTCGTGTTGACGCCTTCTGTCGAACGACGCCGCTTATCCAGTTCCGTAGAGGCGAAAGCTACGAGTCGGTCGAAGCCAGAGCTTATACGGTCCTGCCAATCTGCCTCCGCATCTGTAATGTGCGCAAAATATCACGGCGTGACAGATTAGAAAGTGTTCAAGACGGCTTCTGGGGTAGAAGGTCCGATTGGAAGACTAAGGGTAGTTTAAAAATACAGCTATTTTTCTTTATGTAAGTGATGTAAATGATATGTGATATAGATAAAAGTATAATTTCTTTTTTATTTAAAAAGGGGTTTGAGTAGTTTTGATGAATTTTAATATCGTTATACGTAAAGTAAAAACTAAAAGAGAAATCAAATTTTCTATTTCTTTAAATTAGATTATGACCACTATTAAATACTAACCAAATTGATTTTACTTTTCCTAAAAGGTAAATACTTACGACAAGCGTTATATGATAGTCAAAATAAACAGTATAAATTTAATAGCAAATTAAATTCTATTTAAATATAAATTACTTAGTATTTCTTAATCACAATGAAAATAAAATGTATACTTCGTAGAAATGTATTTAAGTAAGATTAGATACTGAAAATGCCTCATGATAAAATTATTAGTGAATGATTAACACAACTGATTCATTAATTTATAAATTAAACAATCATAGCAATAGTATAAGATCACAACATTTAACATTATTTAAAAAACTAGAAGTTATGTATAAAAATAAATACTCTGAATATATAAATGTTAATAATTGTTTTGAAAATGCAAATTAACTTTTTTTAGCTTATATTTTATTATAATATATATTTCATTAAAGAAAAAAAGTTAAAATACATTTTTGGACGAAACTGATATTACCAACTAACAAATGTTATAAACGTATAGGAATATTAAAAAGTTCTATCAATTTTGAAACTTTGAGCGTGTTTAATAGAATTTTCTAATTTAGTTACAATTAAGGACAGAGAATGAATGGGAGTTTAACTACATTAGACGATATTCTCACAAAAATAAGCCATTGCGGAAGACATATTAAAAACATATGCGGGTGTATGTATGTAGCTTGAGGAGTAAAATGATAAAAGATTTGATAAACGTGTTTTATACTTTTTTACGCTAAAGAAGATAAAGCAAACAAAAGAGAACTAAGTGAACACACAAATAAAATGAAAACTTTTAATTACCTAAGCAAAGTAGAAGATGAGCAAATGTTGTATAAATCTTATATTCTTATTCTTTCCCTATGTAAATAAAAGCTACTAATAGTTTTTTGCACTAGATGCAAACATGCAACATATCAAACATTATAAGAAGCAGCCCAAAGCTAAAAAAATTTTGGCTTATTTTCATGAAAGTATCGGAATACCATATATTATGAATGTCGATTCGTCAAGTTTAGGAAAATTAAGGAACAACTATGAATCTAGAACAGAATGAGCATCTATCATTACTTTAAAAGAAATATCTACTGTTTATACCTACCATAACAATTAAATTAAGCGATTTATTACTTTAGAACATGTCTTTCAGTAAATTATATGCATCAGTTATTTATAGTCATTAATCAAGATTCCTGTTTTAACATATTTTCAAAGTTTTCATCCACATTTACAAATAATATCTAATCAAAAGTGACTAATCAATTTGATTAAAAGATCTTTTTATCATTATCAGAAATTCTTCACTCTATTCGATCAATTTGGATAAGACATTTTTTAAAGTAATAATCTATATCTCTGTATCATTTGTTATAACAAAAAATTGAATATATTTTAAAGTGATGAAAGTTGTCCAAGTCTGGCCTAGAAGTTCGTCTCACAGCGCAGTTCCTTTTTTAAGCGATCGAAACATACAGAAATCCGCTTCTTTGCGTCGTCTTTCGTTTACATCCGAGCTAAAAAAGCCACTGGAGCGATGCATATTCTCTTTCATAAAACGAACGAATCCGTGATGAGCGTTAAAAATGATGTGGGGGATGATTACTCGAGTAACTGATTGCGCTTTTTTGTTTTAATAATAGTCAAAATTAAAGTAAGAGAAATTTGAAAAATACAACCCGTGGCGGGTCAGACTCACCGACGACTACGAAATCAACCCGAGGACAGCCGTACACTTTTTCTGTATATTCTCCGTCTGATCTGTGCGCGTGTCTCAATCTGTCTTTCTTATATTAAACAAGCTGCACGGGTTGCGATTGAGATCGAGCATTGTGACAGACAGAGCTAACCAACATACAGCTACAGTGCATCTAACAAATACACTAAACAACAACAAAAAATAAAAAATATAAATAAAGATTTAGAGTCCAGCTCCATAAGAAAACAAACAAACGATAGAGATAAGGATTAACAAAATGATTATAAAATAAAAGAAAACCATTAAAATAAACGAATCCAAAATACTTAGGTTTCACATTCAATGTATAGCACAACTCATGATACAGAGGTAGCTAAACGTAAAGCGGAAAAAATCAAGTCATTACTGAGACAAAAAGCAAGAGTTTAAAGCCTTATACTCCAAAAGAATGTCATTACACAGATGTTACTCGCCATGTCAGTTACTTTTGCGAGGCCAAAGATAGAGATAGACATTGAATGATTTTATTCTAAAAAGGGATAGATCGATCCTTTGATACACTACAAATATTGAATGTATTACATTCTAAATATTAAAAATATTTAGTTCTTTTTTTAAATTAACGAAGATCAGCAAACTTCAACTTAGTAGTGTGTAACATTAACTGTTAAAAATATTGAGATTATATTTTTTTTTTTTGAAAAAAAAAAAAAAAAAAACGTTAATAGTTAAGAAGTTTTTTAATTTTTTTAAAGCTAGTTAAGAAAAATTACATATCTACAACAAAAATACGGGATACTCTTAACTATCAAAATCTATTTATTACTAGAAAAACTTATACGACTATTCATGCTTTTAGGTCATGCATAAAGAAAAATAGTCTGCCTCATTCTTTTCTGAAATCCAGAAAAGAAATATGACCTATCTGTCTTTCAGCACAAAATTATCCAAGCTGTCACAACACATACACACGCACACCACCAAAGTGTAAAAAAATTCAAGTTAGCAATAGAAAAGATTCTTTCTAATTCGCCGTTTCTTTTTGCGATCTCGCTTTGTCCCGACTCGAGTCGGTAACAAATGTATATCGTGAGTGTCTGTATGTCCGAGTGGAAAACTTACCGTCCTCGTTGTTGTGGTGACGTTGACGTGGATTTGTTATGTGAGGCTCATCGACGAGTGGTGTCGAGGTGTTCGAGTGTGGTTCAATTAGCGGACTAAGTGGAGCCCCACTCGTGCTTACAGTCGATACGATTGCCTCGGTTTTCACAGACATCGTCGGCTGACTCTGGGGGGTTATAGCGCTCGCGCTGTTACTGCTGGAGTTCGAACTTCCGCTGCCATTGGAATAACGAGGATACGGTAGAAACCTGTTGCTGAATATGAATAAGAATATCACTTTATAATGTAGGAATTCTTTGATTTTTCAAATCCTAACAGCTATTTACTCGTCTAGTTCAGCATGAACTTATATATACATATATATATATATTTACACCGGACCTACGCACAGGTAAAAATTTGCCTCTGTAGGGTTTACCTTTGTAAACATATTTTCTGGTTAAATATATATATATATATATATATATA
>UELV01071701.1:751-22468 GCA_900490015.1 Megastigmus stigmatizans
GACGACGACGACGACGACGACGAGTGAACGCTCCCCAAGGAGTAACTAACCGAACGAAGGGTGTTAAGGTAATGTCCCATTAGTATGTGGCCCGAGTAGCGAGGGTCGCTCTCTCTACTCTCTCTCTCTCTTACTTTTTTTCTCTCTGTCTCTCTCTACTGAAGACCTGTCAATAGCCGGCTTGTTACCGCGACAATGATCGGCTTAACCAACGGGAAATATCCGTGCCGACTTTCTTTATGTACCGTGTTGCCGATCGGACGCCGATTGCCGATTGTCCAACGTGCCTTGTCTCGTCTATTCTCTCTCTCTCTCTCTCTCTCTCTCTCTCTCTCTGCAGTCGCTCCTGTTTTTTCTTATTCGATTAAGTAGCCAGCCAATCAGATCAACTCGGTATAACTACGCCAGTGTCGGTCCAACACCGACTGCAGTCTTGACCCAACATCGACTTATTTATAGACTAAAGTTTGCGAGAGCTCCCGCGCTTGCAGGGGATACGTATATATACATATAGAGTCCGTTGGTCCTCGTAAATCACGACTCTCGACTTAATTGCTTCTGGATTTTCTTACAAAACTATTCATTCGCAAATCGAAAAATGTCCGATTCTTCTTCTGCCCTTCTGTATGATTTATACCCAAAGGTTTGTGCAGCAGCCGGCTCAAGTTTTCTATCTATACATATATATGTATATGTATATATATGTATAGTCCCGCAATCGATCGGACATAGTTCGGGAAGAGCGCGCAAGTTATATAAGAAACGATTGCTGCTGTTACTGCCAGTCCTGCACCCGAGTATAAAGCGGATCAAATGAGGTATGTGTTAGTGCGAGCGATCCTTTACGGATCTAATTGAGCGCGGAGATAAGAGGTGTGCTATGTGTGTGCGTGTGTGTGTACATGTCGGTCCGTATATAATGGCCATTCGCCTAGAGCGTTAATGGCCAAACTAATAGCCGCGAAGATGCTGGTACTACGTTCTTTTATATATATACGGACACGCCATACAGTCCCGTGATCGTATTTATTTGTCTCGTTTGGATTTTTCATGGGTGTCTATCCGGGACGTGTGGCTATCGCGCTTTCCTGATTTCTTTACTTTCGGACGCAGATACTCTCCGAGGGAGGAGATTGTTGATCGAGGATGGAACTGACTGGATTGTGTGCTGCATGTCAAAATATTCTACTATACTAGGATCAGTCGAATGTTTTGCGACAATATTTGTTTATAATTTAGTGTTTCTACTGCTACATGTTTTTCCTTTGCTTTTTAATAAAGTATTTGTACTATCAAAAAGAAATAAATCGATATTCTCAAACGCTCTAGTAAAAAATAATGTTTATTTAATTATATAAAGAAAATTGCAATTGAAAATGTTTCCTTAAAGTCATTTACAATAAATTCCGTTAAATTTCTAATCAATTTCTGATCATACTGATATAATCTATCCATTCGAAAAAGGATATTGTTGAAATCTTAGAAGTAAACAGTAACTATTATTTTTTTAACCCTTGCAAACAATTCTTTTAAACGATTACATTTATTATGTCAATTCTCATAAATAAATTCACAAGCACCCAGTGTCCACAGTTCTAAAAAACACTAAAACACATATCTATCGGAGAAAAAACCAAAACTGATAAACATCGGTAACCACCGGTGTCCACCTCCGTTTCTATTTTATTTCATCCACCTATAAAGGTCAAAATGCCTCCTCTCTCTCTCTCTCTCTCTCTCTCTCTCTCTCTCTTTCTGTCAAGGATTATACAAGTCCCCGGGGACTCGACACCTCGAAGAGTAATAACGCTCGACACTATAGAAAGAGCGCGTGACTCGCAAAGTCAAGTCCATGGTACACGTGTTATATATGTATATGTACACTATAGCCACTCGCAATACGCATAGAGATGACAAGCTCAATCCAAGTGCAGGAGACCAAACGTTCGGCTATTGTTTCGCTAGGTTTTTTGCATGCATCCAGGGAGCAGTAGCAGTTTAACGCGTTGAAAAAAAAAACGAAGCAACTCCAATGTATACATATACATGTCAAGAGAGAGAGAGAGAGAGAGAGAGAGAGAGAGAGAGAGAAAGAGAGGAGTGGACAATACCCCCTAAGAGAGTCGTTCAATCGACGAGACAATTTTCGCTGCTTTTTCGAGTGTAGGTCAAATCGGGGCTATAATGAAGAGATGAAGAGGAAACGAAGGCGCATACACACACACACACACATTCATACACACATGTGAGGAAACGATGAAACGGGGTCATTAAGCTTTTCAGGAGTATACGGGACTCGGCTGCGAGATACATACGTGTGTGTGTGAGTGTGCGCGGATGTATAGACGGAGGCTGGAATGAAGGGGTGTGTCGGGGTTGGCTTTGGCGCACACGCTCTACCTGCATACCTCAATTTCTCTCTTTCAGACTTTATCACGAGGCGTATACCTATGTACACACGCTTCTTAACTATATATATATACACGCACACATGGACATACAAGTATTCCCGAAGGCGAGGAGCAATTTGTCCCGGTCATTTGGTGAGTCCGCCGGGACTCCCTGACTGTAATCCAATCACTAGCCGCACTCTCCTTCTTTCTCTCTCTCTCTCTCTCTCTCTTACCTACCCCCTGTACACATCTATATATGTATGTATACGCTCTCTCTCTCTCTCTCTCTCTTCTCTCCTTTGTCTGGTATTTGAGCGATAGTTGTCGTTTTCTCTCCATCTCCGTCTTCCGATGCTGCTCCACCTACGTCTATACGTCTTGTTTTTCGTGCGGCCATCCCACTTTTGCCTTCCTCTTTCTCCCTCTGGAAAGTCGAGGTACCTACTGGCGTCGCACCGAGACTCGTGCAATCTTGACCGAATGACAAGTGATCGCTGCACGCGCGCGACGTTTATTTAGGCGCCGCTGATGTAGAGTCATTTATATTTACGCCTTCCGGAACTCGATTTAAACACGAATCACTTTATTATACCGAGCGCGCATTCTCCTATATGTATAAAAGATTAACTCCGATGAGAGCTGATATATAGATACGATATATTATAACGTCGCGTGGATGAGGATTTGGATTCGGAATGTTGGACGATTATTGGAAGAGCGCTCGTATAGATATACCGAGGTAGTTTTTCGATCGCGCGTCAAATTAACAATCTTTCGATACGATTATGTGTAAGAGAGTGAGTGAAAGTTACAACAGTTATGACATTCAAGTTTATTTTAGGGTAGTAAAAAAAGTCTTTGCGATAAAGGTGGGTTATACCTCTACGAAGTATGTAATTAAGTTCCAATCCCTCGTGATTTAGTACGCTTTGTGCTTCAACGCAGCGACATGAAATAGATCAGAATCAACTTTCAATCGAAACAACTCGGAATGAATTACGTCAAAATACCTATTTATGCATTATATTGACAAATGAATACTTTCCAATAATTCTTTATATAGTTTTATAATATTTTAAGCTTATGCTCAGTATTCATTTCCCTACAGTTATAAATCTAATTGCAATTTACAACCGCTCTATTCAAATCTCACAGTCAATGCACATCAAAAGCATTGGAAAAACTTGAAATCCGCGAGAGACAGCTTGTATGAGCTCTCCGAGCCTCGAGCGCATCTGGTCATAGGATCAAGAGGAAAGTTGGACAAATCTTGCAGTGTCGGTCGGTTTATGCGTCGCACACAGCGGACCACACTCGGACATCCGTCTCGAATTCGATTTCGCGCGGAACAAAACATTTTCAATTGGTCGCTGCCTCGATATTAATTTCAATACATCTCAAAGGACGTGGGTATATATAGAGGATAGAGAGAGGAGCAGCTTCGCGACCAAAGTCCACGCTTCACTGATCGCGAATGCAGCTTCTTCTCCCCTCTACCCCTTATATATCGCGCAAGATTGAGCGAGTCCGCATAGCCGAACGGGAAGCTGTTTCTGCCTCTTCTCCGCCTCCTTCGCTTCCCATCTTATAAATGAGATTTCCCGTTCCCGCGGCGTGTATATGTATATAGGAACGAAAGAAGGCTGTAAGCTCGCTTAGCCCCTGCTTTTCTATTTTCTTTTTTCTTTCGTGTCCTCGAATTTCTCTCTCTCTCTCTCTCTCTCTCTCTCTCTCTCTCTCTCTCTCTCCCTCTCTCTCTTTTTTTATCTTTCCTTGGGTCATGCATGAAAATCAAGTAACGAAGCAGCGAATGTTTTGCGGAAATTCAAGGTTTTTCTATAGTTTTGTTAGAGTTTGCTGTGAAAAGTTACGATGATATTTAAAGAAGGCACTTTAAAATTCGCCAATCCGTAATGAATTATCCTAACGTGATATTAATTCAATGATATCCAACTGCTATGCAAGATTGCGTATAGTATAAATAAATGTTTGAAAATCTTTAATCATAATACCTATATATTGAGAAATAGGAAGAAACAGTTGCATACTTTCTTATAGATTCTAGAGAGTACACGTCGCAGGAAATCGAGTAACATTGAAATTCCCATCCCGTATATACTGAAAATCTTAAGTCAACTCCCATCCCCTGGCATACACAAAATCTTTAAGACTCGGCTGCAGCAGTTTGGCAGCGGCAGATAAGTGACTTGCCGGTATTATATCTATATAAGGAAGTCATTATAGACAGCGGCGTGTCGCGGTGGTGGTGGTGGTGGTGGTGGTGGTGGTGGTGATGAGCCTCTCGCACTCGAGCGCGAGAGAATTATTCATACATTACCGAATCGAAATTAATTTGCCTGCCAACTGGTCATAAATCAAGGTGAAAGTGAGAGAGAGAGAGAGAGAGATGGTGTCGCGGGGCAAAGCTCTAAATCACGGCGCACTGGCGTAATTGCGGCTCGCGGGTGGCATCCCTCTCTCTCTCCCTCTCTCTCGCTCTTGTAACCCCGTGCTATACGTACCGGAACCACTAACTAACTTGATCATTCGCGCTCTCTGCACTCCAACGCCCGCGAGCCCTATGTATATGAATATATATATAATACACTCCCAGCGGATCGTTTTCACGCGCAAGCAGCACTGCGGCACGTCTATATATGTGTATGCGTGTGAGTGGGGTTGCATGAAAGAATTTTGTTTTTATGTAACTCGTGCAGTTGTGGTTCAGTGCATGATATTGTACACGTGTTACAGTGGTATATATTATGCTGGTAGTGGTGTATAGAGAGATGTAATGATAAGGACTGAAGATTACGGCTGATGCAGACCTAATGGGACGAAATATCTTAATTATTTTCAATTTCTTTTTGTTGTGTTGCCAATAAACACCAATAATACAGACACGGACGGAGTAATTGTTCAGGATCCAGTTTTTCATCAACTACTCATTGCATTTTTAACATTGTAGCAATTATTTGATTTCCTATTCCAAGTAAATTTCACTTATTATTATCATTTGCTTAACTAATGCATTCATCGCTCTTTGAAACTTATTATTTTATAAAATACTAAACTTTTATCAAATACTGCTCCCACGTATTTAAATGTCATGATTAACTTACTTTTCGCTGAAAGAATTATGCGAAAGAAGAAACCTTAATGTAAGTAAAAACTTAAATTAAAGTAAGAAAAAGACGAAGCTGCTATTTCATTTATATCTAGACATACGCGTGCGACGCAATTATGTAAGTGATCAAAAACTGACTAGTGATGAACCAATATATAAAATTTTCTCACCCGATTCAAATAGTTCGATAATCTGTATTTTTCCACAAAAAAAGCGTTTCGAGAATTCAAAAGCAAAGTCGAGACAGTAATGATTCAAGACTTACAGCACCCAACGAATGAACCCGCGCTTTCTCTCTCTCTCTCTCTCTCTTCGGTCAGCTTGAAAGAAAACGTGCCAACTGCCGTAGACGCAGGACAGCCATACCGTATTATATTCGTCAGGTTAGCGCAAAAAAAGGCCTGCGCGCGAAACAAGGCCAATATACCTTTTTCCTTCTTCCTTTTTCCTTGAGTCGTATACGACGACGAGCCCCTATATATACGTCGTGGCGCGCGATATCACGTATGCCATTTCACCCTTGGGCGCGCGCGAGCATGCGAACAATTTTTGCATCGCGTTACAGAATATTCGATACGTATAGCGATTCCTTCCCGCGCGGCAGACTTTTTTCCCCTTTTTTCTGCCTTTGTGCGCGTTGCCGCGTCTTCGACTGCGAGCCTTTGGCTGTATACGCGCCGCCATTCGCCGAATACGTGCCTTTCGCGCGATGCCGACTGTTTCACGAGCGTCACGCAACGCTCGCGTTATACCTCGAACCCGCGCACCTTATATATTTCTTTAAATTTGGCCCTTTTTCTTGGGCTACTTGCTTTTATTCGCGTTGATGCCTCGTTTGTGCTGAAATAAGAACTGAGAAGGATGTATATGGTCGTTAAGCAGCGTAGTAAGTTAGCTAAGGTATAAATGTTACAGTATTTACTCAAATTTTGTACACAATTATTTTAACAAATTATGTAATACTGATTCGATGTTATATAACGAACTTATGCGTATGAAAACAAAAGTATCTACAATATTTTTTTATTGCACGATTTTATTACCCTGCTGTAACTCAAAACACCTGAAAAGATGATTATATTGTAACGCAATTTCTCTTATATCATGTAAGAATTCAGCGAAATTCGTACATAAGTTAAAGAGCAAAACTTTGTCGTCGAAAAGTTTGAGATGCGTGAAATAGAACGCGCCAGTAGGGTAAAACCAGTAGGAGAAAAGCCGCCGCGCGAGGAAAGAAAGGAAAGAACAGGGCAAATATGCCAGTCACAGAGCGAGATTTCATGCCTAATTTCTTTCCGAATTCAGCGCGGCCGGATTATATGCATGTAGGCGAGTTCGACGTCTCGATGCGGGCCACGGCTCATTTCCCCATAGAATATTCCTCCATCCGTTCTATATTCCACACATATACCTTCCCTTCGCGATAGATGTCTTGCACAAATTTTCCGCAGCACCTCGAATAGTATGGGTATATGTATCGTGCACGAGTCGCGGCGTCAATCTCAATAAAGGCCACTGGCCTTTCGGCGATTTATTCGCGGGCTGTAAAGGCCCGCGGCTCCGTCGCTCCGTTCCTTTGCCCAGTGGCCTGCACGCGATCTACATAACAAGGCAGTTCCGTTCGAGCTGCCCACGATCTTGCTTCGCGAGCTTGTTTATTCTTTTCGCTTTTTCCCTTGTGCGAACTGTGGCGCGGTTACATATATATATATATATGCGCTTCCAGCTTGTACTCTTTGCTTCTCGGCCTTTTGTATCCCCAGTGGATTGTATAGTGGAATTTTCGCGTATTTGAAATGAGGGAAATGCCGAGACAAATGCAGTTGAAAAAACGATGCTTTTGAATAAGTACGGTGAATTTTTGATCTATTGAGTTTTGCTTGGTTATGGTAATTAAAATCTCAACATTTTTATATACATAACATTATTATTATAGAGTTTAATTTTTTTTATATAAAATTATTATTTTAGATCCTAAAATCTCGATTTCAAGATTTAGAAAGAGAGATGGGAAATTGGAAAAAGGAAGATAAGAGACTGGAAACGCTATGTTATGAGTACTACGACTTATTACACATGTACGGGAGAGTGGGGCTATGTTGGAAAATTGAAATATCTTTGACGACGTGTGATTTTTACCAAATGTCGGTAAAGAAGGTTTCACACAAAGATAATAGTAAGTTTTTCAGCTGGTTATGTGACCGTTACAGAGATGTTCTATACTTCAAACGAGGAACCAGTCAAATTTTTAAGTGAATTTTTTTTCGCAGCTAAATAAGTTCATTTAGAAAGTTACATTAGGGATGCTTTGTGCTCTAAAAGTTAGTGGCTGGCTAGACTATTCAAAAGAGTGTGCCAAAACAAAGATTTTTACGCCTGGTACGACCCGCTAAGTATTTTTATACGTTAGTTATGCGCTTTCAAATTTTTGTCTAGAATTTTAGCTGGGACTATATTGGACATATAAAAAATTACATTTTCTATGAGAAATTCTTAACTATTTTATTTTTCTGCAGATTTTGGGATCAAATTATGGTACGTACTTATAAAAGAAAAGGATCTATAAATGTTTATGATCCTGAAGTCATTCACAATGCTATCGGTACTGCGGCCTATATTGATTGCCAGTCCTCGACAAGCTAACTCAGTCACAAAGCGCGAGAAAGGTTAAACAAAAATTTTAACAGATACCCCAGAACTCTTAGAACTAGAAAGTATTGAGATTGCTTGAAACACTACTATCAAACCACGTAAAAGTAAAGATTTATCACAAGAAGAAATTCCAAGAAAAAAGATAAAAAAAGAAAAATTTGATAAGTTAATAGTTCTTAAAAATGAAAAAAGTAAAAAGATAATAAAAAAGATCACTTTAAAAAAAGAAATTAAAATGGCAAAAATTACAATCAAACCAAAGGTATAACAAGAAGTTTGCGATACTTCTATCGTTGAAGAGAAAATGAAAAGAACTGCGAAACCGGACATCCAATTGGCAGAGTACCTTTGCAAATAGACCAATTTGTATTTTAATTAAAGTAAAAAAAAAATCAATAAAATGGGTTGTTCAATATAGCCCCACTTTCCCCTCTATGGGAACATATTACGTCAAGTATAGTGATACTCCATCAAAAAAATAAAACTTTACGTCTACAATAGGGATAACTCGCATTGCACCGATGATGGCTCACAAGTGATTGTTGAGCCGAAACATAAGCATTTAATAATTGAATCCGAATATTAAGAAAACCAAACTAAAACTATAAAGCAAAATGTGAAATAACGAGAAAAATGATGAAATTATACAATATTAGAAAAATAACAAAGCTTTAAAACTAATAACAATGTCTAATTTTGAATGAAATATGTATAAAGTATGTAAATTTTCTGTTTAATTATATCACTTATTCATATAGATTATATATCCAAACATTCATATTATATTTTTTTCCTAGGTGGCTGAAAGGGCAAAAAAATAGTATACGCTACTCGAGAAGAAAATTGGTCAGCTCAGACATCGTGTTTGCTATCCAGCTCGGCTTCGGCTCGAGTGTCAATTTACACGACTTCTATAGACTGTCCAAGATTTTTCCTCCCGAGTGGCGTAATCTACGTGTATATGTAATACAAATTCTTGAAATTATCATAAAATAAAAAAATTTTAAAATAAAAAATGTAATAATTAAATATTTCACAGCCTCTACGAGATAAGCTTTATAAATAAACATATACATTCAAAAAATAGATTTTCACTTAAATATAACTCTAAAAAGTCTTAAAACATCGCCACATATCTACTGCACTAAAAAAACTTTTAATAAACCTCAACCACGTGACGAAAAGCAAAAAAAAAAAGAAAGGGAAAGAAGTCACACAGCAAAACTCACCCTCAATCTTATAGTAATTATTTTTATCCCGACACAGAATGAGATTCCCCGCGCGCGCTTGTCCACGACGGAGGGAGAGAGAAAATGATTTAAATAATTATATACGTGTAACGCGCGCTCGGGCAATAAATCCAGTATGTCCAGCTACTCATTCTCTCTCTCTCTCTCTCTCTCTCTCTCTCTCTATCCCCGCGCGTATACCTCCTTCGGCCTTTTTCTTCATGCCCACACACACACACGCGCGCGCACACACACACAGCATCCCTAACTACCGTGGCATCTATGGCCAATGGAGGGAGAGAGAGAGTGAGGGGTTCCGAATGGGTGATATATGTCTTCTCGGTAACAGTCGGAATCAAAACATCCGAGGCTGCTCTACTCTCTCTCTCTCTCTCTCTCTCTCTCTCTCTCTGACTCCTTAGCCGAAAGGGATGTTTTTCCTATACGGACTTTCTCTCTTCCTTCTCTCGATCTTGCATATATATGTGTGCGTGTGTGTACGGCGTAACGGTCAGTCAATATCGTCCAGCTCTTCTTTAATATTAGTTTATATAAATCACTGCGGCTGAAAGGAAAGAAAGTGTGCTTAGCATTTTACGTCTGCGGACATTTTTTGTCGTTCTTCTTGCTCGCTTACTTGGTGGCTGTAGTTCCGACTGTGAGTCGAGCTATGAGTTCTGAACTGCAGCAGCGAGGATATAAAACACTTCAGGCTAATCAAGTTACGGACCCTGAATCACCGAAAGTTTTACGGAAAAATTACTTTTTGCGCTAAGTACTTTTGCTCCGATACTTTGAACGCTTTAATAGCACTGCACAAATCACTGGTTTATAGAGGGTTAAAATACGATTAGTTTTAGAATATTAATATTTCATGGCATATTACAACTCTTGTACTTGACGTTACATGAATTTAAAAAAGTACTGATGTTTCTCATCGAAGGAACGTACAAACAAAAGATTCCAAAAACGATTCGTGTCTATTATAATCAAAAATCTATTTTGTAATATTTATACAATAATATAACAATACTCTACCAAATCATTCTTATTATCTATGAAATAAAAATATATTAAAAGGTGTACGCACATGAAAATTGATTCTATTGTTTATTTTGTAGTGAATAAACGTAATGTCGTATATTACTTACACGAGTAGTAATATTCGCGATTAGTCAGCCGTAAATGTAAATGCAGTGGTTACGTTTCACATTGATACATTAACAATACTTTATACAGAGAAAAAACTTTAGTTCAAACAAAAATCCTAAGAGCTCCGTATAACGAAAGCTATATCCTCGCACATTATCGAGGCACATGTAAATGCATAATTACACGCGCTTTCCCTTACAAAAGCATCGCGCGCACCAAAAACTCTTCATCCCCGAACACACAACCTTAACGCAACGATAATTCAAAACTCGAAAACAACTACGTCCCCCCGCAGTCAGTAACGACGTAGAAAAAAAAATTTCCAATTACAGCCGCGCCGCAATATTTAACCCTCGCCTGCGAAAAACAAAAAAAAAAGAAGAATTAGAGCGAGACCCGGCCAGCGTCACCGCAAGATCTAATAAACGTATTCAAGCGCGTGTAAAAGATCGCGTGTGTTAGAAAGGGGGGGGGGGGGGGTAAGAGGGGGTATGGCGTGAGTCCGCGCGGCGAGTATACGTGCCGGGGAATGCCAAGTTGCCGCGGTAGAGAGCACCGGACAGTGCGCGATAACGGCGGCGGCCCGTCGCCCGCAATAATTATTATCATTATCGAGCTCGTTTCAACGTGCTGTATCTGGTCAGTCGGCTCAGCACACGGTCCAGCGCTTTCTATCTCTCTCTCTCTCTCTCTCTCTCTCCGCTCGTTTCGGGGATCCAAGAAAGAGGGGGATTCACGACGATGTAGTTTCTCGGCTGTTGATCCTGTCCGGCCTCGCTGTGTCTATACACGCCACTGGTTTAGTGGATGTATTTTGATATTTTGTGTATATATGTCGGTATTATGGGTACACGAATGAATCGTTGCGGTATAGATGTAATTAGTCTAAGTGCATGCATTTTATGCGGAATGTGTCGGAAATATTGGGAATTGCTGCGGCTGTTTGATGAAAGCGGTGGATATGCTAATGCAGGTCTTATCTGCGGGTGGGGGGCATACGTATGTTGGGCTTGCCTGGTGGATTTAAAGTGCGCGAAATATGTGTAAACTCGCTTATCTTGTCGGCGGCGAGGGTAACATTGTTACCAAATGAATATATATATGTACATTATATTGCGTTTTCGATTCATTTAATGGATTTATGAATTAACTGAAGCTTCTGTCGGGATTATAATGAAACCCATACGTATATTGAAACAAAATGATCCTTTATTATTGTGCAACTAAAAACAATAAGAAATCTATATTTTTTAGTTAGTCAGTAGCCCCAAATTTCAGTTAACTCCTTTTCTGTCTTATTAAATATATATATATATATATATATATATTGCTTGTATACGCTTACAGTTGAAAATATCTGCTGTACAGCTTCCCAAAGGGATTTTTCAAAATTCTGATGAACCCTATATCCTTTGTAAATAAAAATCATTGAATATTGTACAATTCCATTATAAGATTATTTGTATTTCATTAACTAAAAATTCTCCTGTTCGCAAATTTACACGCGAGGATAATAAAATAACAATATCGGTAATAGATAGCACACGATGGTATTCACATCTCACCCTCGCGATAAACTCAAGCCTTTATACCGATCGCCTACGCCTCGACTGTGTTTACCACTGAATATTCATAAATCCAGCTCTCGCTGATACACTCAAGATCGCCGCGTTTCTATTACATCCATTAGCCATCCGCGTTTATTAACTGACTGGCTGAACCCAATGGCTGACCGCACACAACTGCAACTCCTACACAAGCACACGCACTTACACACTATACACAAAGTACATAAAATAAAAGGTTACCTCTCCTTGGATTTCCATTGCAATAGCAATAGTAATAGCAATGGCAGTAACAGCCGCGGCAGCAGCAGCAGCAGCAGCAGCAGCAGCAGAGGTAGCAAACATATAAGAGAAGCCTCGAGTTACGATTAAAATCCCCGCCCAAGCCGTGTCCGTTGTTTTTTTTTTCCCACCGATCGTCAAACTGCAGCTACCGAAACTATAAGAGGAAGGAAGAAGTCTTTTACGCTCCGTCGTAAATATAAGCCGCGATTTCGAATTCCCTTTTTTCCCAAGCGGGAGCAGGACCCTTCTCTCTTCTTTTTTCTTCTTCTTCTACTTCTTCTTTTTGGATGGCCGATCAATTTGTGCGTGTGTGTGGCTCTGTGCCGAGACACGAGAGATACCGACTGCGGTTGTGTATCGCAGTTTGGGCGTCTTTGGTATAGACTGAATTTTGGAAGGAATGATGAGGAGCAATGAAGCGCGTAGTGCGTATTGCATGCGAGGAGAAAAGGGTTTAAGGCTTCTCGTCTTTTCGAGATTGATATAATTTGGAGTTTTACTTTGTGTAAGAAGGGCCAGCAAAAAATAATTATACATTGTGGTCATTTTTATTGCGTTTTTGATTCATAAAAATTGTATTAATAACATTTCATCGCCACAGTAAAAAAAAAGTGTCTCAATTTACGTTATTAATATCACGAATTATATTAAAATTGTAAATAAGTTAAGTGAGATTGGGATATTATTTCATGCGTTAAAGAGGCCGCGTACTGCGACGAGAACAATTGGTTTAATCATTCTCTTGAGATCATAGAACAGGTGCTCATTGGAGTCGGAGCATCGTCAAAGAGCGAACGGCCTTTACCAAACTATAAAAATTGAGGTACGCTTTTTATTCACATAATACAATTTTTTTTGCATTTAACCGATCGTATCTTCTCCTCCACCTTACGATAGATTAAACAGTCAAGTATCTGCAATCCAAACTTTAGCATCTAAACCGTCACAACGCTCGCTGTTTAATCCATCTATATCTTTACATGTAGGCGGAACCAACAATTCAAACGCAACCACCAACCAATTGTCGCAAAATATATATATTAACTCTTTAGGCTCGTTATCAAAGCGGCTCGCACACGCATGACCGCTTCCGGTTATTAAATCAGGCACACACGCACATATATAACATCGAAGGGGGACTGTATATACATCACTGCGGGTTGGATATCGCTCCATTCTTTTCCCTTATATTTTCCCGTTCTCTATATCTACCGAACCATTGAAAAACCGAGGGGGGGGGGTAGAGAGAGAGAGAGAGAGAGAGAGGAAGGTAGCGATAGAGACTTTAAAGTCCTTCGACTCAATGTGCCGCGAAATGTGGCTATATGAGGGTGCCATCTTCTCTGGCTTTCCTTCCTTTCCGCCCCCCTCCCGTATAACCAATTCGGTTATAGACGTATATACGACCGAACGAGAGAGACGCACACACACTACCAAATGTCCGTATAGATCGCGTATGGATAAAGGATTCTCCCGCTCTCTTGCTCTTTAAACAAATTCGCGTATGTACAAAGTTTTAATAAAGCGTTTGCGTGTGCGTGCCTGCAGTCGTAAATCACGCTCTCGGCTCTCTCAAACTTTTCTCATCCGTACTTTCTCCTCCGCTCCTGCGTCTCCAAATATATAAATATATATCCTCGCGAGATCGACCAATGAAGCGGAAGCTCGTATATATAATATGATTATTATATGTGATAGGGGAAGTAAAGAGGGGGATTTTTAGGTCGATCACTTAATTGCTCTGTGTCTTTGGATCGTTTGATTTATCCGATATCCGGAAAATTCCTAGTTCTTGCCTGTGATATACATGTATTGCTTTTATCCAGTTGATCCGTACGCTAGAACTTTTGGTTGGTTCAACGCTATAAGCAAGGATCTTTCTCAGAGTTGAGCAGTAGTCATTTTGTTTCACATATCAAAGCTTGGAAGAATGTGCATAGTACTTATATAGTAATGGTAGTGATGAAAGTATTTTAAATTAGTTCTTAACAAAATATTTTCTTACATTTCATCTTGCTCTTGGAATGATAGAAACGTGAATCTAGAATATTACTGAAACACCCGTAAAAATAACCGAATGAACTACAAAACTAAAGAATTCATGACTCGCTCTACAAATTGTATAAAAAATTAAGTAGAAAATTAATTAAGTAGATCTGGTTAGTCATAAAATGGAATGCAAATAAAATTGAACGATATCAAAGTAGCTATTTATGGAAAGTACATTCAAAACTGATATTCTTTAGTAACTCAAGTATAAAAATTGAAAGGAGATTGATCAATTGCTGATAGATTTTATACATAATTTTATTGTTCAACAATCACTTTGACAATTCTAATTTGTATACTTTACTCTCAAGAACGGAATAACCCAATAATCCGCACGTAGGTTCGGTACGATCAAATCATTATCGCACACACAATACATTGGATTTATTATACAAACGCGATATCGGAGTCAATTGATCCGACGGATTTAACTAGCGTGCATTTACACTCCGAGGACGTTGTAGCCATCGGTGTATTAACGGGAGTTAACAAATTATTGGTAGAGGGTGAGTTAGCGTGCAGTACACCTCAGGAAGAGCCGAAACCCGATTGTGGAGAAGGGATTTGTGGTTTGTGGCCTACAAGAGAGAGGGAGAGAGAGAGAGAGAGAGAGAGAGGTCACATTTAGGGGAGCACATATAATACATTGTTACCCCATTCAATTCGCTCGACGACTCTCTCTTCATCCCGAGTACGCGAGAGACAGGAAGGCCGGATAATCAGTGCTGTCGCGGAAGCCTGATTATCTCATAATTAAAATTACTCTACACCGCCCAGCTCCTGGAATTCACCGCTGGTACAACGATTGACCTGGCATTTTATTTTGGGCAATATTATATCGGGTTCACTTTCTCTGCTGAATCTTGTTCAACGTGTGTATATGTATATACGTAGCTATATACATGTAGCTTGCCAAATGCTTATAGCGATGTGTCGTACAGTCATTTCTCTGTAGAAAATCGATAGAATACATAATTAATCTAGTTTTACAAAATAACAATTTATTTATCAATATATTATTATCAGTTTATCATTCATGTATACGTGACATTTTGTGCAACGAAGCATCGTGTAAAATATTTTTATGGAAACAAATGTTATTGTAGATGCAGCAAAATGTTCTTCAAATTAAAATATAAGAGGTATCAATACTACGAATTATGGTCCAAACTAATTTAAAAAAAATAAAATCTTGTAAACGGGTCCTCAAGACAAGTGAAGACATTGCCTGAAAGGGATTTGACAAGGTTTCTCCGTATTCGTAGATTGCAATATATCGCTAGCTATTCTGACACCAGGTATCCTATCTAAAATATCATATTCATGTTTAGGGATAACTACGACTTTGGAGAAATTAGTATTCTTATTGTAACGATAAATACTGCTTTCGTATATTATAAATAATGACGAGTTTTTTTAATAGTAAATTGTATCGCTTTCATAATCGATAGCAAAATGACAAGATAACGTATGATCAATGTCCACCTCAGATAAATTTCAAACGCAAAATAATTATTCTTTAAACTAAGTATCCCCCTCTCTTTCTCCGAACAACTTAACGAAAATAGATACAAACTGTACAGTTTTTATATATTTTCCTTAATTAGTGAAAACGTTCGGACTGGATTTCGTGGAAAAGGTAAACTTGATTTGGGTCAACTAGAAAAAAGTTTAAAATAATATTTTTAACCCCCATTGTACATATGCTAAGTCCTTGATTATATACCCTACTCTTGTTTTATGACTACTTACAGAATTGATGTCCAAAATTTGCATATAATATATCAGCGCTATAAAATAAAATAATTCTGAAAATTTTCTGTTAAATGTCATGAAAAGAAAAGAGTATTTTAAAAATATTTCCAGAAGATTTCTATAACAAGTTATGCCCACGCTAGAAACCTTCAAAACTATTTCAAGAAGACATTTTTACAACTTATTTAAAGAAATGTTTCTGGAACATTGCTGCAACTTATTTAATGTTCTTTAAACTACCTTCTTAAAGGTTTCAAAAACTTACTACAAACTTTTACTAGATTTTCTATAAATATTTCTATAAATATTTCTTCAATGCTCGAAATAAAAATTATTAGAAAAATTTATACAATAATTCAAGACTTTATCGCTCGCTTCGAGCCGTATTGGTAAGGCAATATTTATAACTTCTCTGGGAGAATTTAGGCTGGGTTCAAATCTGAAAGAAAGTAAAAATTGATTCTAAGTGAAAATTTATACCTATAAGGTTAAACTTTTTGGACTGTAAGAAAGATTGTCAAAAATTAAGAGATAAGTGTCTTGAATTGTTGTAGATACGTTGACGAGCAAAAATTTTGCATTTTAAACTGTCACTCGTGACAGTATAAGTTGAAATGGAAAAATAACTATTTTAGAATAATTTATGTCCACGCTTTTTGTAAATTCTTATAAAGTAATGTATGAATCGTTATTCTCCTAAATTTTCACGAATCCTTGTTAGAAATATTTTCAAAATATTTTAAGATTAATTATATAAATGGTACAATGTTTGGTAATTTAATAAAACATTCTATAAAAGGTATACTTTACTTTTCATGAAAAATTTCTTGAAAGTTTCATGAAATTTTTGTTGTAGAATATTTCCAAAAGTTTTGTTTAACTTTTCATGTAAGCTTTCGAAAAATATTCTCTTGTGCTTACGTGAAACATTTTCAAAAATATTTCGTAAAGGTTTCTGGTAGGTTATATGAAATATTTTATTCCGTTCCCACACACTGTTATATATTGCCTGTTGAAGTGTACTCAACAAACAACATTCTGCACTAATCGTATGTGCCTTTATTTGTAAATATATTGAAGATGTGTTATGGTCGGAAAGATTCCAAAAGTTAACCTCTTTAAATCGGCCTACCTACCTTGCATTTAACAAAATATATATAAAGATAGGGGTTAATTTTTGGAAAAAACTCTGATCCGAAATTTTCTATAACAAAAATCTCTTCGAATTATGGATGGAATTTCATGAGATTGAAACCACGTAATGTTTAAATCGTTTGCCGAGGTTAAGAAGTCAATATTTTAAGTTGAGTGACTTATAGAAACTTACTTTACTTAGATTTGTATGCGACACTATAATAACTGAAAGAAACTCTTTTATCTAGTTGTCTATACTACTGCAGGCGCAATGTTACAGTACGAAGTTCTTAAAAAAATGATATCAAAGTTATGCACAGGCTTATTTTGAACAAGATTGAGATTACGAAAATAATAAAGCAATAAAAATATAAATAGTATTCATAGATAAAAATATATATTATAAAAGCATAATTATAAAGTTATCGGTTTCAAAAAGCATTTACTTGATTTCAAATTATGATGTTTTCTATGATTGTAAAACCAAAATATTGTTATAAATTATTAAGTTTAGAAGTACTCAAAGAATGTATATTAATTTGATGAAACTGCTCTTTCCGTTCGCAAGTTAAGAGCAAATAGCCATCAAATGAAGCGCTCAGTGCCAAAAAGAGCGTCCGAACACTGCATACATATAGGTAAGTGTGAAAAAGTTATATTAATCCCTCTGTCACTGAACAGCCAATAACTCCATCCTCCAGACTCGAACTGCTTATATTACACATATACATGTAGCAGGGAGAGCGCAAGGAGCTTCACCGCCCCCCGTGAATCGAACAAAATGAAATCACAAATTCGCGAAAGGAAAAAAACCGAAACGATTATACGGTTACGTAGCTCTGCACCGCAGTAGACAAGTGAGTTAGAGAGGGAGAGAGAGAGAGAGAGAGAGAGAAAGAGTATACTCGATGTGCACGTGCACGGCGGCTCTGGTGTATAATATTGGAGTGGCTGGGAACACTCCAAGCTACATCGCGTCCATATAGCTATATACCTGGGTACATATGCCCGACTCATTCGCGCGGCTCCTTCTTCGGATATTAAAGTTTCAAGTGAGTATGTATGTGTATGTGTATGTCTGGGTGTGCTCCGCTACTGACTCAGCAAGTGTCATTAATAACTCGCCCGCGAGGAGAGATGAGAGTATACGAGAGAAAGCCAGGCGACACGAGACTATACACGTATATATATACATAGACCCCGAATTAGCTAAACACCTTTCTTTCGCCAAGAGTGAACAACATAAATCATTAGATGAGGAATAGGCGGAGCTTCTATTGGTCTTATCGCTTTTTTGCACTTTATAGTTTTTGCGTTCGTTGTAGAGTTGGAAGTGCGTGCAGCTTTGAGAACGATAATTTGATTCTGACATGATGTTGAAAACGGCTCAACGCCAGAGCTGATTCGTTATTTCGAAGTGTGTGGAAAATGAGCCACAAGCATATTTCGCTGCTTATTCATTTCTAATGATGTTGAAAAATATTATTAAAAAAAAAATGCTCATCGATGCTCTGAGGAAGCAGAAAAAATATTTTTGCCTATTTTTAGCTCAAAAATTAATCGTAATGTAATGTATTTCTATAATATTCTAATGCATGTATTAAAAAATTTACTTTTATGTGATCTTTTATTTTGTGCATTATGTGTATTAAAATAAATGAAAATCTTAAATTTCCCACCTCACATTTTATCTACCGGAAAGTCATATTAATTAAAAGAAGATTTTGAATTTTACAAGTCCTAACTACAGGTAAGTTTCAGCAAAGTTCAAAGTTATTATTTATATGAAACCTTCAAAAAATTCTGTTTCGAAATAAGAAAATCTTTTAGAAACAAAAATTTTATTGTCATTGATATAGTACGTGATCATTGAAGTATGAGATATAAAGAAAGAGACTAATTTTTGAATAAAAAACTCTGTCCTCGACTCTGTCAGTACCTCGGTATAATGATGTAAAGATTATGTGATTCCAGTTTCATGAAATCCCATCCACAATTCACAGTAATTTTTGTTCTCGATCATGTATTTTGTAATTCACAGCGATTTTTATCTCCAAAATTTTCGATGACTAAGATCTCTGTCGATTGTGGGTGGAATTTAATGAAACTGAAACCACGTAATATTTACATCATTGCCCAGTTGCTAACAAAGAATTTTTTTTTTCAAATATGCAAAAACCGATATACTATGAATCTTTTCGACCGTAGTACATCCCCTTAAAAATTTCTTTAGGATTATCGTATCTCTTACCCGGCTCGCGCCATCTCCCTCGTGGTGCATCAATCAGTTGCAGCTCTTTGCTTCGTCTCATGTCTGTCCTTCTTGACTTAGCAATCTTGGCTGCTCTCTTCCAGGCCGGTGGTCGGGATTGCGGCGCGTTTTTCCCTTCTCTTCTGTATCTATAGGTACATGCGGCACGATGATCATGTGAACCTGACCCCCGAAATAAAGTTAACAATTGCTGTAGGTACATTCTTAAAAATCCTAATATATAAGTACTCAACATAATGTACATCTAAGAAACTTTATAGAAGTTATATGATAATTTTGTTAACGAAGACAAACCGGTGTTAAAAAAAAATCAAAATAATAGTATAGATACACAACACAGGAGGTAAAATGGCCAACCCGTAGCTCATGTATACTATTTTTCTAATTCGATAGTAAATTATTCATTGAATAGGCTGCTGGAACTCGTTTATAAAAAAAATTATAGAAAATATAAAACAATCGCAGTTTACTACATGATGTTCTGGCTATATATAGTCGAAACGATGACACACGCATAAAGTTTGTAAATAAGTAGATTTTAACAATACAAGATTATCCACAACATTTTAGAAGGATAGAGAAGCTCGTTTAAAAATTATTGATAAGTATAAATGTCAATTACACGCGCTGTACAGAATATCTATCGATTTGATACCGAAATACACATATTCAAGAAAAAACCAGGGAAAACACAATGTTAAGTACTTGAAATTTTTATAACATTGTATAATTAATTATACTTTAAAGATGTATCAACGATAAAAAAATGTATGTTAGAAGCTATAAACGAAGTAATTTAGGATTAACATGAGAAAGAAGGGCAAATTCGCAACCAAAAGTTTCTCGAATTAATCTTTATATATAGTCAGAAAATACTTTTAAACACATTTAAATCAATTTTAACCGGTTTCAATATTTAATAATAGTAAAGTTTCGTATAAAAATATATTTTCAAATCATAAAAGCTTTATTTTTAAATTTGACTAGCTTTTGCATTTAATTGTATAATCAAGGACATGCTTAAAAAAAGACAAATTCGAGCGATTTTATTTATGAAATAAAATATGTAAAATATTCTACGAAATTTTTTTTATATAAAAGAATACAAATGAACTATATATCAACTATGTCTAACAATTAGCAGTCCGTAATTACCGTTTTCTTCACGATTTCTGACTCTGTAGTCTGTTTCTGCTTTTTGACGGCAATAAGTAGGAACTCAGCGGTCAATGTTATTTAATCGGGATAACAAAAATACCGAAAAACTGCGTTTTGTTAGCAGCGTTTGCAAGCGGAGGGAGGAAAGGTTAGATGTGTATGGTTCCATGCACATCCGCGTGGCACCGCTAGCTCACGGCACACGGGCACAATTGGACTGGCACGTACAGGTTCGCCGTACCCCACTGGCAATCTCTTACTAATCTCTGCTTTTAGTATTACCAACGAATATGGAGCGTTATGTTCGTTGGTGTTACAGTTGATGCCGACCGGCAAACATGGTTTGCACTTACTCCTCTGATGATTTGTATTATGTATATTTCTGACAGCATCAGTTAGTTTCGAGCCATGTAATGTACAAACTATAATTGTAGTTTAGATTATAAGTTAAGTATCGTATATATGTGTCAAAAGTGTTAATAAATAAATACTGGATAAGAATTGTTACAATGTCTACGCAAAGACAACAACGGCCTGCACCAGACAGTCGAGGCAGACGGCCAGGGCATCCAGATACGAAACGCACTTTTGGAAGAAAAAAGAGGCGGCCAAGAAAATTTATGGGACGTCCTTACGTACGTGGTGGTACATCTGAAAAACAAATGTTAGAAGCTTGTGAGAAAGTTGATCGGGATTCTACGACAAAAGCTGTAAAGGAAGAGTCCCGGTCAACGTGCCAGACGGACAATGTGTCAGAAGCGTGTAAAGGCCGCTTCGCATGAAGTGGAAGGGCGCGCCGTCGCGCAGTATAGCTGCCAACATTAAGCAGTGGGCGGCGGCGAGTTCAAATTGTAAATGCATGCTGTGCTGCGGCATTGCAGTAAATATTTGCATAAATATTTATAATATAAATAAATAAATAAATAAGTAAGAATACGAATAAAAT
>UELV01071908.1:720-13289 GCA_900490015.1 Megastigmus stigmatizans
CATCTCCCCATCCCCTGCCGTCCGTCCGTATACCCGACTGATACAATCTCCCTTTCTTTCTCGCACAATCTTTATCGTCTACTTTCCACCGTTATTTCCCTCTTGTTCCATCTCTCGCTCTACTGCCTTTCTCTTAATGCTCTTCTGCCTTATGTCTTTATTCGCCTCGCTACTCACCTTATAAGCACACACTCAATTCGTTTCTTTCTCTTCAGAATTCATTATTTCTTCCTCTTGGTTTTCAATATTATTGTTGCGCACGTGCTAAATTATTAATTTTTTACGTAAAGATATGCAGTCGATATTTTGAATGTTGTTTGGAAAATTGAATATTGTATTTTTGATATTTTTGATTTGAAATGAGACGATACCGTAATCAGGTATAGGTTATTTATCAGGTACAGAATTATTCAACAATTTTTTTGCGAAGTTGGGAAAGGAAAATTTCGGTTTTTTTCCGATGATCAAAGGGAAAAATACTGAAAAATAACGATGAGGACGAACTTGAGTTACAGTTGGTAGATTCAACTGTTTTCATTTGAGAAGAGTTATATTGGATAAAAATAAAAAGGAAATCTTCAAATAATAAACGAGTAGGCGACGCCAACAGTCATTTAAAAAATAAATTAAATCAGTAACAGACGAACGTAATTAAAAAATATTTATATCTGATACTAAAAACGGAGCTAATAAAAAAAATTTACGTCCATTTATCGAAGCTAACTTTATTGTTTATTGACTTTACATCCGTAATTAGTTTATAGCTATAATCATTTTATGAAATGCTCCCGTTTCCTTTGCAATTTCCATTCATTTTTACTACTAATGCTACTCATTATTCTCGGATCGCAATTAATAAACGCTGTACTTATCGCAGCGCACAAATCTCTTTCCGTGAATTCCTTTCAGCTCAAAAATCAGAGAGAGCGAGAGAGAGAGAAAGAGACCACGAGGCACTCATGCACTAACGCAGCATCGCATTATCGAGCGACGATACAGTACATTAAGTATAAGCCTTGTTACGGATGCGGTCGCGCAACGCAATACACACCGCAGGAGCCGCGTTGCAAAACCAACAAGTAGTACGAGTAGAGCTCGGGTCGGCCGTCCTGCCAGCTTAAATCGAGCAGCGCGCGCTGATGCACGAGAGGCGCTCCTATGCGCAGGGCTACGAGTTCGCGCGCGCGCCAACCACTGCAGCCGCGCGCAAAATTCATAGGGCGCATGTACAGCCTGGCCCTTCGTCGAATGGATGCTTGAGGCAGAAGTTAAGCCTTGAGATAGAGAGAGAGAGAGAGAGAGAAGCGGAGGATGAAGTGGAGGTTATTTTTAGCGGTATATAAGGTATGGGGGATCGAACCGATAACGACGACGGAACACTTCACTCGAGCACTGGATATCCTGCGGTTATTATTTATCCGCTCCGCACTGTGCATATCCGTTGCGATATTGCCTTTCCATACGATTGAAGGGGCTTTCGCGAGTCTGTAAAGATTTGACTTTATAGAATGACGCCAAGCGATCGATTATTCGTCAGTTTCTCAACGATTGAATTAATTCTGATAATTTCGATAATTAAATTGCAAAACATACCATCGATATATTAAAAGTTCCAATTAATTTGTAGCACTATAGTTATTTATTCAATGAATATTGTATACAAAAGGGATTCGATTGAATGTAAAAAAAAATTACATTGAAGGGAAATCAATTCCCGTAATAATTGAATTTCCATGAAAATAATCAAGTAGTATATATACAGATTGTTCCATCATTCTTTTATCTTTATAATAATAATAATAATAATAATAATATATGAAGCGCGATCGCTGTATGCACATGGTTCTGTGACCGTTTGGCGAGGTTGCCGATGCCGGAAGACAACGTTGATATGCGGAGCACCGGCCTCGAGAGTGAGAGAGGGCAGGCGCTATGTTACGCTATTCCGTGCATGCAAGAGAACACGAAAGAGCACTCGGTGTTATATTGTATGTTCCGAAAACTCGGCAGTTTCAGAGCGGTTGAAGCGAGATTCGAGAGCAGTTGACCGCTTTAAAGTTTAGTCAACCACGCATACGCACCGTCATTGAATCCTTTGGCACAATCATGATTTTCGCATTAGACTTTAATAGATGAGTTCGAATGAAACGAAAAAGTAATCGAGACAAGACGCGAAGATGCAACAGGTGCTCGTGCGAGCGAGATTGTAGGGGTGTCATCGTTTAGGATGTTTTTTTGTTGCTATACATTGTTTATCGCGCGTCACTCCGTGACACCTGCAGCCGCGAACGGGACGGCCATTTTGTAGACGTGGCGTCCCTTGTGGCAGCCATTTCCAGGCTCACAGTTTTCTGCAGTCGTGACCGTATATTAATTCGTTTTTGGATGGTGGAATAAACCACATTTGTTTGTTACTTAAACTATTGGTATTAATTTCTATTCGAGATCAATTTGAATTTTTGGATCGTGTATCCGTGTATCCGTGTCGCCGTTGCGCCGTCATCGAAGGACCGAGAAAGGAGCATCGAAGGTTTGTGAGCACAGCTACCTCGAATTCCCGTCTCTCATCGGATCCCATCTGGCACAGGTAGAGTTTCGAGCTGTGGCGGAGAAAAAGCACCGTTTTGAATGAATACTTTCGTAATGTATTTCAGGGTTTTGTTCAGATCATATTTAACTTTAAAATTAACTTCTCGGATTAGGGATACAGTTGCAACGTCAAAACTTTATAAAGATTCATGGCTAATTATTTTGCTTGATTGATTACAAAAAAGTACTTTTATTACAAAGTAATAGAAACATTTCTCTTATTTATGCTCTACACTTGCGCAGAAAGAAGAAAATGCGACAGGAACTGTTTTCCTCGCTTCGCTGTATCATTAATCCTCTTAATTGACACTGCGCTGGATTTTCGATTATTATCATTCTTGGATCTTTTTTTTCTTCTCGTTATTTGTGTTCCAGTCGTTCCATTGTCCAAATGAGTAATCAAATTATAAATAAAGCTCAAAGCGAGATAAAAGTGAAATGCGAGAGCTGACAATAGAATTTTATAGCATATGTTCCGTCTGTGAACGAATTGGTGCCACGAGGAAAGGAGATCGGTTTCAGTTTCGTTCTTAACTTCGTATTGAATCAATAATCGTTAGCTATCAAGCAGAATAAAATATGTTACGACTGCTTGTATATTAATCCTGTAACTGTTGATCCAGAATTATACATACACAAATCTTTTCTATATCGAAGTTTACGAGATTAACAAATTAGTAATGATTACATTGGTCCTTACATTGGTACCGTTCACCAATCGTTTATTCATCTTTAATAATCGTAAAATATTTTATAATAACGTCACATGACAATTTTTCTTTAATAATAATCTCAAATTAATCAATTTTCTTTAGATTTTCTTTAAACTTTGCATACAAACTAATTTTGAGACGCTTTATTGACTTATGGAAAGCTTAGTATATGTTGCAGTATTAAAAGTCAAATATTTAATTTGAAAGTTTGAGATTTCAATATGAGCAGCCATATTAAAACAGCATGTATTAAAAACACATTTTTAGGATTCTTTAAAAAATCAGTATGTGATATGGCCTTAAGGGAAATACCTGAGTTACCTGTTTTACCTACATTAAGTTGATACAATGACGGAATAACTATAGAACCAAAAAAATATCATATTACACTAAAATGTGCATAAAAATATATCTCATAAATTTTTGAGACCCTTGATGAGACCTCAATAATGCGATATTAATGAAAACATTAATTGTGAAGAAGAGCACTTATTGTGTTTACCCGCGTCAAATTCATAAATATTTATCAGATCAATCTCGTAAAAGTTTACAGTGGCCATAGAAAAATATCTAAAGATAGCTTTTTTCGAGAGAGTTGGTTGATTGGATAACTGAGGAATAAGTTAGAGTAGCTGTTAGATGCAATAATCTCGTTTGCGATTAAGTTTATGCACGTTAAATATACGTACCTACCGCGCTAGTCAAATCAAGTGAATGCCGCGCTTGACTTCCTACTTATAACATACACAATTACAGTTTACGCATAGTTTCTTACTTAATCCGACATTCATTTCTGTCCGTATTATTCTAAAGGAAACGAGGAAGCACTGTGAACTCGATCGTTTACCAAGCGTAGCTCCGGCTAATCTACCATAGCACAACAGTGCTCGGCGCGTATATTAAACAATATACACATACTCGAGTGCATAAAGAGGAAGAGCGAGTGTGAGACGAAGCGAGAGTACTCGAGCGAGATAAGGGCTACTGCTATTGCGCGGTGGTCTATATGTAGCAAAAGCAGCGAGCCAGCAGCAGTGCAGCAGCAGCAGCAGCGGCAACAGCAGCAAACAGCCCTATATGTCGGACCGATATGCAAACGCGATTACGTCAACATTGGCTTCGTTCGACGATTATTCGATTACGGGGGGAATTAAATTTCGTATAGGCGTATATATCTGGTGCCACCGTCAAAGTCCCATAGACCCGCCGCGGCGGCGCTACACGCGAAACTTCCGATCGTTTATGGTAATGATGCTCCCCGTGTATGATATCGATACTCTCTCTCTCTCCCCGACAGCGGTGGCGGCTTCGCGTCGGTTTGGTCAACGGCTGCAGCGGCCGCGAGATAGCAGACAAAAAATTTGGCTCGTGACGCTCTCTCGTTCGTATGTCGTCCCGACTGAGTCCTTTCGTCAATATTTGACCAGTGGTCGCAGCATCCTGTTTGTGTTTGTTTTTGGCTGTAGGGCGATGAAAATTTTCCGATATGCAGTTTCGATTTCTGGTTGGTATTAAGCCTGCGGTGCGCCAGGGGGGCTTTGAGTATAATTTACATGCAAACATTTAAAATACATAGATTATTAACATATTCAAATACGAATTTTTCTATTAGTTGGTAGTCATAATTTAATAATATTCATTATCCAAAGTGCAAAATACTAATATTTACAGTCGATTTTAATTTCAATTAGTTAAGAATAAACTTCTTTTCGAGATAGGTATGTATATCGTATTATTGGGTAGTGTCAGGCTGTTAGATGAGCATACCTGTATCACTCTAATTTTGATTACTATTCCACTGTAAATCAACTGAGAAGGGCATGTAACCTTCTTTCAACACCGCTAACAAATATTTTTCCATCCTGTATAGTTTTGGAAATGCGATAAAATACAAAATTGTCGTTTATATTAACTTTTTAATAGGTTTCGAATAGGGTGTTCAGTATACGCTATACCTGCTACTATATATATTTTATAGTTTCTAAAAGGGACTATGCCCATTTAATGTATAATTAAATAAATAAATAAATTTATATTGTTTAAGTAAAATAAGACAACAAATATTGTTAAAAAAATTTTAGTCATTTGTTTACTAAGTTAATATCATAATTCAGTTAAAATTTACAGTCATTTATTGAATAGTTTTAAAGTAAACAAGTAATTAGAGTAAAACAATGATTTTCGTTTTAACACGATAACTTGAGTAAAAATCGCTTTATTCTTTTAAAAATTTGAACAAAGCTTGATTTTAACCGTCTCTTGGGCAAATTATTGGGTGGATTAGAATCGGATAATCCGTTCAAGAGAAAACGAAAATAATTCCTCTGTTTTAATGTTTTTGTTAAAATAATTGTAACAAATGATAAAACAGGTTTGGTGTCGGGGCATCCACAAACAGCTCGAATATTTATTGATTTATTTCTAATTTTAATTGTCAACTTATCACTATAAACTTAAATTTGAAAGGTACATTATCTGTACGTATGTTACGCAACGGATAGTATGTCTAAATAATTCTCAGACACAAGTATGAAATAATTCTAAACCAACTAGTTTTGTAGAAAAATGTATTAAGATTAATTAAACAGCGCGATGAATGTTCGAGACGAGAGCAAGAGAGAGAGAGAGACAGAGAGGGGGGGAAAAATGTACCCGAGGTATGCGCACATCCGCATATAACCCGTCTGGGAAAAATATGCGACACGCGACGCTCGCTCGTGGAACTTTCACACAAGCAGCAAGATACAACGCCTCGTACAACGCGGCTCACGAAGTAGGCGGCCGAATTAATTTTGCCGACGGCCTCTCGTGTGGGCGCGTCCGAACATAACGCGCGCCCCTCTAAACGAAGCGGTTCTTTCACGTCGCAATAGTGTGTGAGCCCCGAGACAAGCCAGGCCAGGCCACGGGACATATATGCACAATGCGAAATATGAGACGCTGACGCATGAAAGGAATTTCTCAGGGCGCGCATGCGAAGAGACAGAGAGAGAGAGCATTTTCACTTATGCCATCACCCCCCCCCCCCCCCCCCCCCCCCCCCGCACCGTCCTTCCCAACTCGCTCGCTCACCGACTGCAATATACGATGCGCATCAGCCTGACTTTTTTATCGCTCGCGCACGCTGCTTCTTTCTTCTGTGCCCTGTGTTCTCTTCTTTCTTTTCTCGACGGCTCTCTCTCTCTCTCTCTCTCTCTCTCTCTCTCTCTCTCTCGAGCCTCTCCAGTTCGCGCGAAAAAACCGGAGATGGGTTTTTCAGGAGCACATGCGCAGCTAAATCGTTTGATATAGTCATTACGAAATTGTTTGCGCGCGGCCTCGTTGATGGAGTATACCGTAAGGCGTTAGTGCGTGCGCTCAAAAGAAATTTACTACTTTTGGTAAATGCAGTTGTGGAGCATTGTTTCGGAATCAAATATAAGAGAATGTTCTTTTTTTATATACCGTTATAGTGCATCTCATATATTAGACACATAGATATATTATAGGTTTAATAAAAAAAAAACATTTTTTCTGCAAGATTCATTATCTTTTTGACTGAAGTTTTTATTATGAAAGCTATAAAATGTGTCAGGGAAAGAAACAATTCAGATGCTCGTTTTTCATATTTAAGAGCTTTCAGTATAGAACACGTAGTGAAGAAGGATTTAATTATCTTTTGCATTCATTCGGTACGAAATTTATTCCCGGAATATAAAATTCTTCAATTGAAAAAAAAATAATGATTGTACCGAGTGAAAAGAGAATTTTTGCGAGCAGAACCGGTGAAACGCCATTGGAAAATATGAACTGCGATCTAGGCATAGGCCTGCAAGTATTTCTCTCAAGCGACATAAAGACCCGCAGGAGTTTTACTAAAACACTTTGCAAAAGGAAGTAGACAAAAGTCTATCTAATTTCACGTAATCAGAAGGCCTGACTCCTCGATACCTATATACGTCTCACGGGGGCACTATATCGTATTTCGCGGCTTGGCGCGGAGTTACCGGGTACGCGCTTCCTCAACCAAATTGACGTCGCATCACCGTCTTTCCCCTCTTATATGTCCTGGTCGGCTATAGGAAAATCGCTCGGTGGCGCAGATTCGTTGGGAAACTCGGTAGCTCTCTCTCTCTCTCTCTCCTTGAAAACTCGAGCTTGCGCCAGCTCCTCTACTAAGTCCATTACTCCGCGATGTTCCAGCATCATGTTCCTCTCCTGCTTTTCGGGAGCTCGCTCCTTGTTACACGCCAACTTGGTAATCGTTCGGACCGATTATCAAACTCGCGGCGGCAGCAGCGAGGCGCCAAGAGTACAGAGCTGCTTAGTCCGTTACAATCACTTACTGGGCGAGTCAACTTCCACCCAGCCGGGGACACGAACTACATTATTCTAATACATTCGGGAAATTCACGGGCGGGCCGCACGAGGCAGATGATCGCGAGTTCGGAGCGAGAAAAGTCTAGTCGTTGGGAGGTGTGTAGCTGTGCGGCCGCTTGTGCTCCGGATGCGTGTCGTTGAAAATTCGTTGGAAAATCGGTAAATACGGGAGCCGGATACGGTGGAAAAGTTTGATGGATCGCAGGATGTACATTATATCGATTCAAGATGTTTGTATACAAAATTCGCTTTTGCAGCTTTAGAGTTCTTTAATCGTTATTAAATTAAGATGACTGATTTTGTCTATGGACGATACCAGTGTCATACGTTAATTCCAAACTTATATTAATTAGTTGTAAAATAATTCAATTCATTATATATGGTATTTGTATAAATAATAAACCGCTGTCCATTTATTGGCACTTAGCTTCCTGAAACTTAATTAATTGTTCCAATATATATGTGATATATAATTTATAAATAAATTAATTAATAATAACATCCTTTTTAAAACTTACATTTATAAAAATAACCAAATATCTAATTATTCAATAGATTTTATTGAGTTCCGACCTCCCCTTCAACTGTATTTATTGCCTAAAACTTCTTTTGCTACTTTTGCATGGACTTCTACGTCTTTTGTCCCTCTGTTCGTCTTTCTTTTATAGCTTCTTACTCTAAAAATTATAAATAAATACTATATTTTGTTCTTTATAACTTTTTTATGATTTAATATCATTTAATATAATTTTAATTCTTGAAATTTTAATCATTATAACGAGGTAAATTTATTAATGTTTGCCGCGTTTTTAACACCGTTATTTATGTATTAATCCAATTTACCACTGACCAATAATATGTACATGTAAAATAATACTACGAACTAATAATTCATTCGAATTAAAATAATTTGATATACCTAGGTTAATAACAAACAAATTAATTTAGGTTTAAATAAAAATTTAGGAATACAAAAATTTTGACTCAACGACGTCTAACGAGTTACTGAATGTATTTACATAGTAGAGGGCATTGTGTACAATAAACTAAGGAGGGGAATCCACGACCTCCGAGAAAGCGATTTTTCTGAAACTTTCGGAAACAGTTTCTGATACTTAAAAACGAAGTTTAGAACCAATAACCGCTATTCAAATCAAATACGCGAAAATGTATGCAGTTGTTTCAAGCTTTAAAGCTCAGCGACTGAATAAAATATAAAATGTCTCAAAATCACAAATAAAAATGCGCGACCTTTAATTTGAGAAGTTGTAAAAGTCAAACCTCTGCTCATTCGAAAGTCATTAGCATTTTAAAAGTAGACACAAATTCGCACTAAAACTCTTCATTATTTTTATACCAATTGAAAATGCTAAATTGTGTCTAATTTTAAATCTCTCATAATGTTTCAACGAATTGAGCTATTCACATATACAACCTCTCAAATTAAAGGTTGTAATCTCAATTTTAATTTGTGATTTAGAAACCTTTTTTTATTTTCGTTTGTTTACGTATTCGGTTTAAATAGCGGTTACCTTGTAAAATCCTGCCCATTGGTTGCAAATATTGATTTTAAACTTCATTTTCAGGCACCAGAAACTACTTTCCAAAGTTTCAACAAAATCACTTTCCCGGAGGTCCATGCAGGGTTCTCCCTTGTAAATTGACTTAGAAACATCTAGGACTCTCGGTTTCTTCAAAAATTAGATGTTAATACATGTTCCTGCTAGTTTCAACCCCAATTTCCGCTTCATTTCTATATACTTGTGCTATTACTTGACTTTACCGTTGTATTAACGTTTGCTAAGCGAAGAGTATATGTAAACGAGTATCAAGGGTTAAATTTATTATTCACACATGTAAACGTTAAATGCAAAATTATTCTTGAATCATCCTATTTTTATTTTTACTTCAATACAATAAATTTGTTATAAATCTTGTTTTGTTTATCACACACATTTTCTATAAAATGTTAAATACAAAAATAGGTAACGACACTGACACATTACCTAAAAAGTTATCAGCAGTCCCAAGCCCAGCGAGATGCCGCGGAAGCAACATTCATAGCTATACTAAAATCACGTGGTACGTGAAAAAGTTATGTCTATATATATATTTCCTATACATGTGACTAGGATATAAATTGAAAGCTCTTCCAAACGTATATTGTGAATTTTTCAAATATTAAACTTGCAATACGAAAAAAAACTAAATAACTATAAAAACAAAAAAATCATTTTCTTAAATAAAACAAAAGAAAATTTATAAATCTTAAGAATTATTTTTCAACCACCATCCCACAAATAAACGAATAAAATGAATTTTAAAATTTGAGAATCGGTTCATCCATTCTCGAGTTACAGATAAACAGAGGTACATACACACACGCGAAAAAAATTTCTCAAAAATAAACAATTTTTGTTCTCATAATATTAAAAAATGTTTTTAAGCATTTTTGGAAAAACGAAGTTTTTTCAGTTGATACAAAGCTTCCTCTATGAGGAAGCTAAATTGTTACAGCGGTTGCTAAGTTAAAGATGAAAGCTACTTAGGCATAGTCGCCCCTATTGTTGTGACATTCAACGGTACTTCAACTGCAAAGTAGTTGTTATTCAGAATTCAAATTGAAGCAAATGCTTTGTACGTATTCATGCTAAAGCAACTAATCTTTCGTTGAAAAGATAATAAATCAATTATGTTTAAAACGTAAAGATGACGTAGCGTTGAAATATATAAGATTTATATTTGTATTTAACTATAAATTCGTAAACATCACAACAGTTGATTTTAGAATATTAAAATACTATACGAAGCGTTCTATAGTCCAGAATATACCGTACGGATAAGTTGAGAATAATCTAGTAGTACAGGTCAAGCTCAAGTCAAACTCTCAAAGTACACACGAATATATAAATATACCTCTTCAGCTTTTATATTAGTTACTTGTATGCAATTATTGAATCGAATTCGAAAACCGTGTTTTCTTAATATATTAGGATGAAAATTATATTTGTACGTTCAATATAAAAAAAAAACATACCAATTAATGTTCATACTCTATAAATAACATCTTCGATTTTAATTTATAGATAGAAGCTCGATCGTTGAATCGTTGATTAAATAAACGGCGTACTGTTATTAAACTTTACATATTAAAAATCATTACTCATCCATTGGGTAATTAAAAAATAAAAAATAAGAAAATGTATTTTCAAATTCACAGAGGCTTCTATATACTCAATATCACATCAATTCCCGTAGCATTAAAAACTGCATCATAGATGTAAATTCCACCCTTTCAACAAAGTCGTCCATTTCCTATCTTGCCTCAATTTTTCTCTCAGCCTTCGCCCTATTACACACTAACCACAATCTAACAAAGAGTTAATTGAATCTAAATACACAGGGCCATCAGGTCTGGGGCTTCTGTACACGGGCCTGCAGCAACCGTGCACCGCGAGCCTCGGAAAGTCAACCGCATATGCGTATATACACATGTGTACCTACATGGAAATGCCGAGAGGCAACGTCAGTCCGTCGCGCTCTATAGAGAGGGGGGACCGCGCAGTTTCCGCTGCTAATGCATTTCCAGATATATTCTGCGAGACACACACACACACACACTCGGTCTATCTGCCCAGGCGAATAAACATCGGTATTCGGGCGTGTTTCCGAGGATTGCACGCCCGAGCTACGCGAGTAAATAGACGAAAGGCTCCGCGTGTATAGTGGCTCTCTCTCTGTGTATGTGCTTATATATATATACCGGGCTGCGTCTCCTCAGCACGTGCCCCGCGCGCCTCTGTCTGCAGTCTGACTGTCTGTCTGTTTCAACTTTTCGCGCGCACGCGTAAGTCACTATCCGAGTGCAGATGTAGTTGAGCCTGCTTTCGAGTGCGCCAGCTTCGAACGTATCTTGAGATAGAATGAGAAATGGGTAGGGACACATCCTTTTCTCCTCGAAAGTGCAATGCAACGTGTGCTTAAGTAGTTGGTTGTTAGTCAATGAGATTTTAGAAGATATTTTAATGCAAACCTTTTTCTTCGATGGACAGTTGCAGTTTGACAAAGCGTCGGCACAAGTTAATGAAAAAGACAATAGACAACATTTGATTGTAAAAGAATTTTTTCGTTTAACAAAGTAAGTTTTAGTTGTTAACGCGGACAACATTTATTTATAAATATGCATCTTTTTGAACTTTCGAACTTTCACGCGAGCATCACCATCACAACATTTTGATCAATTTCAATGTATTGCAGCGTAATCCAATTTAAGCATGTTACATAATAGTTTCTCCAATATCCAACATCACCAATAGAAATAATCCTCTGCAATGTAAATAATCCAAAAATTGTATTCATTGTTATCTACGGAAGGAATATACGCTGTTATCATATTTCCCGTTCGCATATATATTCGGCCTTTCATTGTTTTAAATATTTACACGCACGAGGAAGCATCGAACAATTGTTGATATTAATTGCCACTCCGATGGTAGAACCCGGGACTTCAAATCATACACGGAGAAAAATACTCTCTTTAAAATTACTATAATCTTCACTAATGGCGAGACAGAGTCAAATTATGAGAAACTTTACAATAATTATAAAACTTATTAGCATACATTCAATAATTTCCGCAAGTCCTGACACTGAAAAATGATTAGAGTAGTAACTAAAAATTGCTAACGTGTATACTAAAAATTATACGCAGTAAAATTTCAATAACTTTATTTTTTAATTTAGTAAATAATATTATGAATTTTGCTAAACAGTATAATAAAATCAGTTATTTATATACTAAAAAATATTACTTTTGAAATTGGTATACCAAGCTTTTAATATTTGATATAAAGTATAGTAATAATTTAGTAAGTAGATGCTAAATCTATGTTTTCATTTGTTCAGAAA